>JAJOOR010015513.1:0-51401 GCA_036250505.1 Solanum acaule
TAAGATGGCCATGTGAGACTTAGACTTCCGCTGTGTGTTTTTAAAGTTGTTTTAATGAAGTTTAAATGTGTGGATGTAAATAAGTTTTTTTTATTATTCCGCACTATTTTCATTATTGAATGCAATGAATGACTATGTGGCTCGTATAAGACCCCTTCGGGGTCGACTACGCCATGTTACGACTAGGGGGTACTCTCGGGTCGTGACAACTCCACACTTTCGCTAGTGTGCAATGTGCATTACAAGAGACTCAATTCGATACTTGGCTAGTCACAACGAGATGCAAAAAGTTTACATATTGTCTATGCAACTTCATTTGTCCTCATCGTAGCTGCACATTCATTTTTGTTCGATTATGAGAACTATTCAAGTCAAGGGTATTGATCAAGCCGATAGACAAATTTGCAATAGAACAACCACATTCAAACACAAACAAGAGGTTGCACAATTTTTTTTTAAAGGGTCCAAATATCATTTACAATTAAGAACAAGGAGCCACAAGCTCAATCATCCACAAAATACAGTATTAACACAATTTATAGCTCAAAAACCCAATGTACGATCAAAGCAATAATCACAAAAGGTGGGCCTCACCCCTACCACAAACAAATACCATTTGTCCTCAAATGCAAGAAATAAAATATCAAAAAGTTAAAAAGTAAGACAGAGAAAGAGGTAAAAAGGGATCCTATCTATTCAGACACTCCGTCTGTCTGGGTATCAGTGCCCGGTGGAAGTAGAGGGTGTCCGTCACCCCGAAGTATTTACCCTCAAGGACCTCTCTAGATAATAACTTCTCCTCGAGGATAGTTCGCAATCTATCACCCTTTAGTCTATTGTGAAGCATGGGAGGAGGGACTACTGGTGGCACTGGAGCAATAGAAGGTGCCAGAACTAGCACTGAATCTGCTGGGGTGGACGCTGAAGGAACTCTAGTTTAGTCAGGGCGAGATCTAGCACGGATCTCAGCCCGTCGGGACTGTAAAGGCTGGTCATCCTCAGGCTCAAATAAATTAGCATGTGAGTCAACAACCACTTTTTCAGATATGGGTCTCTTACCTTTGCTCTGACCTCCCGTTAGAGGCTCTGTTCTTCCCTTTTTGGGAGGATTTGCTCCCCTTTCATTTTCACAATACCCATTGCTCTTTTGCGGGGTGGCATGTCGAGGTTTGTCCTTGCCATATCACTAAAACATCAGGACAAGAGTTAGAAATAATTCAAATAAAAGAACAAAAAAATAGTTGCAAAAAGACTTGTCGAACTGGTCGGCGAGTCGCCGAATCTCTTTGGCGAGCTAGATCGGGCTCGCCGAAAGGATTGGCTCAAAATGGCACAGAAAATTTTGGCATGTCGGCTTTGGGAAGGCCTTTCAGTGAATCCTTGACAGCATTCGGTAAGCAAGGATTAGCCCGCCGAAAGTTACAGTGCAATTAAGGTATAGGGGCGCAGACAAAGAGCGATCGAAAAGGAATTTCGACGAGTAGCTGACAGCATTCGGCGACCTAAGGCTTCTCCCCGAATGATACAGAACCAAACGTCACATTTAGCACAAAATTAAAAGGGATATGGGGAACTTCAATGAATTGCCGAGTGGTTCGGTGAGCTAGACCTAGCTCGCCAAATGACCCAACTTGCCTACTTTCAACCCAACTTCTCAAATTCAACCCCGCAATCCCTAAAAACAAAACAAAAACATGATCCCATCAAATTAAACTAAGACCCATTACACCCATGCTTCCGGTTTGGCCAAATTAGGCCATTTGAGAACTTTTTCCCTTAAGAATGACGTCAACCGCTCCATCATTGGGCTAAATACGTCATTTGGTACAAATGCGGGCTAATATGACTTCACCCAACTAAACCCATCAACATGCAAGCACAACCCCACAATTTTAAACCAATTTTAAGGCACAAAAACTTGGGAATTGAATATTAAAGACATTTAAGGCACGATAATCAAATTATCTAAGGCACACACAAACACAAATATGATCAGAGAGGCCCAACACACATCACTAAGATAAAATCATTGGAAATAAGTACAAATTTGCTGAAAATAAACTCGGGGTTCGAAAAGCCAACCTTATATGCCGATTAAAATATTTTGAAATGCTAGGCGGCAAAGTATTCCACTCCAAACACAAATCCAACGATTAAAACACTCTAAAATGCAAAAAGTACGAGAATATTGTGCAGGTGTTAGTTTGGGAAGATTAAAATTGTGGGAAAGTGAAAGAGTTTGAAAGTTTAAACCCTTGGCCTTTAAAAACCGTCCAGTTCTCACCCATTTGGCGACATTAGTTTTGCTCGCCGAGTGGGCTCTTACCTAGCCAAGTTTTACAGGACCTCCAGTTATTGTAGGGGTCCAAACGGTGGACAAAATTGTGATCGCTGACCTAGTTGGCGATTCGCCAATCAGCTCCTGGGTTCGCCAAGTTTTACAAACTCCACTTTAAAAATGTCTTGAGTCCAATAGCAGTCCAAGTCGGGCTTGCCGACCTTTTCGGCGATGCGCCGATTGAACTTTTTGCTCGCCAATCATCACTTTTCAAACACCTTCCACACTTTGACATGCACAATCAACACACAATTATTTCAAACTTAAAAAGGAAGAAAATAAAACTTGGCTGCCTCCCAAGCAACGCATTAGTTAACGTCGCGGCACATCACAAGTCCACACTCAAACCTCATTCTTAGGGTTAGCTATAGTATCATTAGGCAAACCCCCTTGCTGTCTCGGGTTTAAATGAGACGAGATATGAACCATTTGGATCTCCAACTATTTGATCGACATTGAATGGGAGGTAACCATCTGGCTCAGGGTCGACACATCTTCTTTCATTTGTTTCAAAAATTTGTCAGACCCCTCAACTTTGTTAAGGATACGAGAAAGCATATCCTTCGACCAATCTCCCTCGGAATCCTTTAGCTTTTGGCGCTCATAGGGATGAACATATTTGTCCTTCTCCCCTTCTCTCTCTTTCCAAGTGGGGTTACGATCCCTCCACCGTCGATCACGATCTTTCCAACCTTCATACCTACTTAAACCTTGGTTAGCACCCTGCCTCGGGTAGTTTGAACGATAACCACCACCTTGGTTGGCTAGGAAATTCACCTCTTCATTATACAAAGCCTCAAACTTGACCTCATCTGGATTAACATACCCGACACCCACCCCATTGACACTTCGAGCACCAGCTCCCATTACATTTTCGGACAAAATGTCAAGTTGTGTCATGTCATTATCTTGGCCATGTTCTGGTCCATCTCTTGGTTTTTTTCTATCTGCTCTTTTGTCAATTTAAACGTGAGAGGGGAGACCTGGTCTTCACGGGTGTACCACACACTGTTGATTGTGGTCATACCATCCAAAAGCTGAGCCGCTATCAAATAAGTTTGTTGCATCAGAACCTCTAGGAGAAAGTTGGTCAGCAACACCTTTGTTTATCGAGTCAAGGCTCCGGTAAAAATACTGATGCAACACGTTGTTAGGCAATCCATTAGTTTGGCATTGCACCAACTTCTTGAATTGCTGCCAAGTTTCATAAATTGGCTCACCTTCCAGACGCTTGAAGCTGTTAATGCTATCCCAAATTGTCATCATCTAGGAAGGAGGGGAAAATCGCACTTAAAATGCGGTAACCAACTCCTCCCACGAAGTGATTGATTCACGTGGCAATTCAGCTAGCCACTTACATGCTTCTCCCATCAAAACGAACGGGAACAACCTCAACTAGACCGACTCTTGGGATATGTTCTTGAAGAAGAACGGTCCGCAAACATCCACGAAGTTTCTAATATGATCATGGGGATCCTCATGAGCCAAGCCACCGAACAGCCCCTTCAATTGCAAGAGCTGCAACATAGTACTTGTGATGTGGAACACCACATTGCCTTCGGCTAGGGGAAAGCAAATGGCACCAATACCACCAATAAGATAGGGGTCATTAGCATCAGGCTCGTAGACATTGTTGAGGTTTCTAATGTCATCTTGGTGACCTACTTGGCTACCATTGCTACCGTTCACACTCATACTTCTTGTTTCAAAACACAAACAAGCAAAACAAAATTAAAATTAAGTAGGTTCAACTATGACTAACAAGAACAAAATTTAACTGAACGATCGTTAGTTAGTAATATAACTCAATACTAAGTGCCAACGATCGTTAGTTAGTAAAGTAACTCATCTAAGTGAGTTGGGGTCAAATCCCACATGGAGTGGTACGTGCTTAAGATTCAAGATCCAAGTGCAAATATGTTCAAGTCAATCATAGGTAAAGACATTTACGAATAAGGGGATGGTTCAAGTTAAGGCGTGACACAAGTGTCAAATAATAGGGGGATTTTGATTTTACTTATCAACTACAACATAAACAAATAAGACTAAGGAACAAGTAAAGAGACGGGTTCTTGGGATGTGATTGGATTATAGGCTAAGAGAGACAAATGGGTAATTGCAACTTATAGTAAATAGTTGTAAATCAGTGAATAAGCTAGACTTTAGTGGGTATAAACTTTGTCTTGCACAATTTACCCCGAATCAAATTTGTTTTTCTCGAACACCAATAAGTAGTAATTAAGAACAACCTATGCTAAACGATTCACTCTCTCGAGCTAAATGTGTGGAAAAGGGTTTACGATTCACTCTCTCGAGCTGAACCCATGACAACCCAATACCCACAGACCATTAATTCAGTAACCTTGGTTTTAAAACATCCCTCTCGAGCAAGCCAAAAACATGATGGTAGAGTTGCATTTACAATTACAACCTTTTAAATTAAACTACAATTACTGATTGAAATCACTTTTAAACAACATTTAGACTATCAATTAATAATTCTCTGCAGCTAAATAACACCATAAACACATAATCACACCCTAAGAGTTAAGGTTTTAGCTAGATATCATAAAAAGATAAAAATAATTACCAAATTGTGTTTCCATCAACAGGGTAAGATTAATTTCATCTTTACAAAGGTCCCAATCGAAGAATATCAAAGACCCACTTTCAATTTCTCAAAAATGGAAAAACTCAATTCTTCGAAGTTAAGAAAAATATTTTTGTCTCCAAACTCAGAGTTCTATTCTAAAACTTGAAAACTGATTGATAATAAAAATTAGATATTATAAAAATTGATACTAAACTAAGAATTTAAAAATGTATTTATAGTCGCCAAAAATATGCTGCGAAGGACCATTCGGCGCAATAAGTTAGGATCGCCGATCAACTCGGCGATCTGCCCTTTGGTCAATTGCATCTCCTTTTTACTTTGGCCTTTAGCATCCTCACGTTCTGTATCTTTCGGAGACCTAACACTACATCGTGGAACCGTTCGACGACACGCCGAGTGCTACCTTCTATCGCCGACTTGATTTTATCTTTCAGAGCTTGGCACACTGGAACTTTAGGTGAGATCATATCTATTCGGTGACTCACCCAATGGGTTAGGCGATCACCTGGCCTTATTTTCTTCGTTCCTTTAACTGTCTTGTTCCTTTTTGCTCATTAGTGTCCATGCTTTGTTCATCAATCCAAATACCTGGAAATGAAGGATTTACATCTGTTATTGCCACAAAATATACATTTGAGGACACTAAAACTATTAAATTAAAGCCCTAAATGAGTCCAAATCGTGGACTCATCAATGGGCAGGCTAAGGCTTTAGCTAAGAAGCCCAAGAGCACAGGTAACTTTCATGGGTCTTACACCAGAGGTTCAGGTAGGCCGACACTTGAATCCCAACAAATTTCGTCAGCCCTCCCCGCTTCAAGAAGTAGTTTTAAAGGAACACCACAATAGAATTTTATTCAAGTTAGCCAAAGAGTCACACCTTCGGTAGGCAGGAGGCCATCTTTTGGTCGTACTTGTTATAATTGCGGAGAATCTTGGCATATGAGAAGAGATTTTTCCCACACGCACATGCTTGATTCCGTACAAGAACAGACTAGGGAAATGGTACTCGCGGGCAATGGTAATAATTGTAGAGGGCGTCCATAGGGTGGACTAGGAGGAAATCAACGAGTCTGTAGGGGCTGGGTAAATGGTAATGCAGGTAGAGGAGCAGTGAAGCCAGGCAAAGAAGCTATTTGTCAAGATGACAGGGCTTAGTGTTATGCCTTTCCGGGCAAGACCGAGGTCGAGGCGTCTGATGAAGTGATCACAAGTTCTATTTTTGTTTGTGACCGGATGGCTACTCTTTTGTTTGATCCACGTTCTACTTATTCATATGTGTTAGTTCAGTTTTCTTTGGATTTGATATGATTTGTGATATACTTGATACCCCCATCCATGTTTCTACCCAAATTGGAAAGTCAGTCATAATCACCCATGTATATGTGCTTGTCCTATCTTGTTTATGGGTTTCCTACTTAGGTTTATTTGGTTATTTTTGATATGATGGACTTTGATATAATCTTAGAAATGACTTGGTTGTTCCTATATTATGGTGTGCTTAATTTTAATGCTAAGTTTGTGACTCTAGAGATCACCGGTAGGGAAAAGTTAGAGTGGGAAGGGGTGTACCCTAAGTTAGCTAAGGTCATATCATTCATTCGGGCTAGGAAACTAGTGGGGCAGGGATTTTTGGCACATTTTGTTCATATTCGGGATGTTGAGGTTGAGTCTCCCTCTACTAAGTCTATTATTGTAGTGTCTGAATTTAAGGAAAATTTTCCTACAGATTTGTTTGGCATGCCTCTGAATAAAGATATAGATTTTTGCATTGACTTGGAACCCGGTACTCGCCCCATTTCCATCCCTCATTATCGCATGGCTCCGCTAAAATTGAGAGAGCTTAAGGCTCAAATCCAGGAACTTCTTGATAAAGGTTTCATCCGTCCTAGTGCTTCATCGTGGGATACTCATGCCTTGTTTGTTAAGTAAAATGATGGAAGTATGAGGATGTGCATAGACTACCGACAGTTGAATAGGTTCACCATTGGAAATAAGTATCCATTGCCTCGAATAGATGATCTTTTAGACCAGTTGCAGGGTGCGTCACTTTTCTCAAAATTGATCTAAGGTCTGGTTACCATCAGTTATAAATTAGGCATTAGGATGTACCCAAAATGGCATTTTGGATCCGTTATGGGAACTATGAGTTTTTAGTGATGTCGTTTGGATTGACCAATGCGACTGAAACCTTCATGAGTTTGATTAATGGTATGTTTAAACCATTCCTGGATTCTTCTTTTATTTTCTTTATTGATGACATTTTGGTTTATTCGAAAAGTAAGGAAGAGCATGCCAACCATCTTCGTATAGTTTTGGGTGTCCTTGAGAGACAAAAGTTATATGCTAAATTTTCCAAGTGTGAGTTCTGGTTGACTTCAATTACCTTTCTGGGGCATGTAGTTTCAAGGGAAAGGGTAATCGTAGATCTCCAAAACATTGAAGCGGTTAAGAATTGGGTCCGGCCTAGCTCTGTGACTAAAGTTAGGAGTTTTGTGGGGCTTGCTAATTACTATCGTCTGTTTGTGAAAAAAATTGCTTCTATTGCCACACGTCTGACAAGGTTGACCAAAACGGGAGTTCCTTTCGAATGGACTTAGAATTGTGAGGAGAGATTGAAAAGGCTCAAAATTCTTCTGACCACAACACGTATTCTGGCACTATCGGTGGAAGGTAAGGATTTTAATTATTTATTATGATGCTTGACATTCGAGTTGAGGTATTGTGCTGATACATGATAAGAATGCCATAGCTTACGTATCACATCAGTTGAAGGTGCATGAGAGGAATTACCCAACACACAATTTAGAGTTGGCAGCGGTAGTTTTTACTCTCAAGATCTAGCAGCATTACCTTTATGGTGTCAAGTGTTAGGTGTTTACTGATCATCGTAGTCTACAACATGTATTCACTCAAAAGGACCTAAAATCTGAGATAACGAAGGTAGATGGAGTTACTTAAGGATTATGATGTCACCATCAAGTATCATCCGGGTAAGGCTAATATTGTGGCAAACACAGTAAGTCGAAAGGAGGTAAGCATGGGTAGTCTAGCTTGTTTGGGTGTATCTAATCGACCTTTGTCCAAGGAGATTTAGACCTTGGAGTCTAAGTCCATGAAGTTGGGCATCTGAGTGAAAGATGGGGTATTAGCTAGTATTGAGGTTAGACCCACGCTAATTGAGGAGAACAAGGCCAAATAGTTTGAGGATGAGAACTTAAATGGCCTTAGAAAGAAGACAGTGTCTTGCAGGGCACAACATATGGTTCTTGATGCAGAAGGTGAAATTAGTTTTAAGAAGAGAATTGGTGTTCCCCAAGTAGATGACTTGATTCAGAAAATGTTGATAGAGTCCCATTGTTCGTGGTATATCATTCATCCGTGTGTGACCAAGATGTACCGAGATTTGAAGCGACTTTATTGGTGGCCTAGCATGAAGAAAGACATAGCGGAGTTTGTGGCTAAGTTCTAAAACTATCAGCAGGTTCAATATGAGCACCAAAGGCATGTAGGTTTGCTTCAGATAATGCCAATTCTAGAATGGAAGTTGGAAAGGATAGCTATGGACTTCGTAGTTGGTCTTCCTAAAACTTTGGGGAAGTTTGATTCTATTTGGATAGTGGTGGACAGATTATCTAAGTCATCCCATTTTATTCCAATCAGAGTAGACTATAATGCTCAGAAGTGGGCTAAGGTTTATTTGAAAGAGATAGTGAGGCTGCATGGGGTGCCCCTTTCTATCATCTCAGACCGTGGTACGGTTCACATCCATGTTTTGGGGAAACTTTCATGATGAGTTGGGCACTAAACTCACTTTTAGTACACCTTTCCATCCACAGAAAGATGGGCAGTCAGAGAGAACTATTTAAGTGTTAGTGGACATGTTGAGGGCATTTGTGATGGATTTTGGAGGACCTTAGGATAAGTTTGTGCCATTGTGGGAGTTCTCCTATAATAATAGTTACCACTCCAGCATTGACATGGTACCATTCGAGGCACTGTATGGGAGGGATGTAGATCACCCATAGGGTGATTAGAGGCTAGAGATGTGAAACCGGTGGGGGCTGATTTGGTGAAAGATGTTTAGGATAAGGTAAGAAACATTAGCCTCCAAGGATTTTCCAAATCTCAAAATTGGCAAATGGGGTAAAACCCAGAATTTTTTAGTCCCACAAGGCCTCAAGTATCGCAAAAGTGGACCTAGGTTTTCTTACGGGACCATTGCATCCGCGACCAGTTGGTCGCATGAGTGAACCTCGCTTAAGAGTGGCCTGTTGCTTTCGCGACCCACCCTTTGTGAAAGTGAAGGTCACGAAAGCAGACAGAGGATCTTGACCCCGAAGGTGAAGGAGGACTTACCCTTCGTAAACGTGGCCTATTCCTTGCAGAAGCGAGACTCGCAAAAGCGAACAACCTCTCTCTTTTGCGAGGCACACCAAATACAACAAAACTAGCAAACTCTCAAATCTTTGAATGAACCCTCGAGATTCGTTGGGAACACCCGAACACACAAAATCATACATGTAATTAGACTATACCTGACGTTCCAGACACAATGGAACCATCGAAACACTAATCCAAGGTCTCCTTGGACTAAATCCCATGTAAGTCACAAGAAACTAAACATAACACCTAAAATTCCAAATCAAGCTCAGGACTTCTAAAAATTCAACCAAGGCCTCCTCTAGACCTAAAATTATCCCTCAAAACCAATGGTAATGTCGGAAATCTAATTCCAATATCTGAATACTAAATGTTGACCAAAGTCAACCCAAAGACTAAAATTTCACAAATTCCCAACATAGGACCTCAAATCCACGAAATACTCCAAATCAGAAACCGACAACTCTCTTAGACAAATTTACATAATCTAGGACCCATGAAATTGATGAAATTCCATTCCGATACTCGAAAATCCAAAAGACACCAAAAACCATTTTTTACAACTTTACCCTTTTGAAATAAAAAACTTTCATAACTCACAACTTTTTATTTAAAGTTTGAAACAAAATTCAAAATAAAATTAGAAATGACTAGGGGTCAATATTAGGAGGGGTAAAATTGTAATTTCAATAAAATATCCCAAAATGACCAACCAGGTAATCACATTATTTACCTCTAAAAACAATGTTCATCCCCGAACATAAAGTAGAAGAAAGTACATGAAGCCTTGAAAAACTGGGGATATCTAACATGCATGTTAGTCTCCATCTCCCAAGTCGCCTCTCCGACCGAACGGTGCTTCCATTGCACCTTCACAGAAGCAATCTCTTTGGTCCCAAGCTTTTAAACTTGCCTATCCGAGATGGCTATAGGCTCCTCCTCAAAAGAAATCTGTGGACCCAAAACAAATGAATTAATTTAATGCACATGGGATTCATCTAAAACGTACTTCCAAAGCATGGAGACGTGGAATACAGGATACACAACTGATAAACATTATGGCAAAGCCAACTTATAGGCCACCTCTCCCATTCGGCTAAAAATTTCAAAAGGGCCGATGAATCGAGAGCTAAGCTTTCCCTTTTTCCCAAACATCATCACACCCTTCATAGGTGATACTCAGGGCTAAACATGATCACCTATGTAATCACTAGGGATCAAACACTCTATCAACATAAATCTTCCGTCGACTCTGAGTTGTCAACAAACTACCATCAATCATATAAACCTACTCCATAGAATCATTAACCAAATTGGTCTCTGAAGAGTCCACCTCAGCTGAATCAAACCAAATGATCAGAGATCTACACCGTTTTCCATACAAAGCCTGAAATGGGGCCATTTAAATAGTGGATCGATAACTATTATCTTAGGAAAACTATGTTAAGGGTAAATGGTTATCCCATCTAGAACCAAAACCAAATACACATGCTCGAAGCATGTCCTCCAGAAAAAGAATCATCCCTTTGGACTAACCATCAGTCTGAGGGTGGAAAGTTGTACTCATATCTAACCGAGTACCCAAGCCATGCTGAAAAGACCACCAAAAGTGAGAAGTAACCAATGCTCCTTGGTTAGAGGTAATGGAAACGGGGACTCCATGTAGTTGAACAATTTGACTAATATTAAGCTACGCTAATTTCTCCGCCGTATACTTTACCTAAACTAGGATGAAATGGGTAGACTTGGTCAGCCTATCGAGGACTATCCATATAGAGTCTTAACCACCCACGGTGAAAGACAATACCGCAACAAAATACTTAGTGATCCACTTCCACTTCCAAGTAGGAATGGGCATCCTCTGAGATACTCGTACACCTCTGGGCGGCTGGTGCTCACATATGACCTATTGGCAAGTACAACACCTAGACACAAAATCTACAATATCCCTCCCAAATGCACACCACCAGTAATGTTGGCTCATATCATAAGACATATTCACCGCTCCAAGTTGAATGGAATATCATGAACATTGAGCCTCTTCAGGAATCAGTCTAATGAACTTGCCCACCTTAGGCATAGAAGTCTTGCCTCTAATCCTTAAACACCATTAAATCTAACAGAACCTCCTTGGCTTCCCCTCTAAACACTTTGTCTCGAATGAGACACAACTTCTCATCATCAAACTGGATATCACAGATCTGATCAACTAAGGAAGACCACACCTCTATGAAAGCAATCAAACCACAACTCTCCAAAATAATCTGCAACCGGACAGGAGTATTGGCTAACCTGAACATCTTTAGTTAACGGTTTCTCTTCAACATTGATAGAGGCAAGACTCCCCATGCATGAAGTTTTCCTATATGCTGAAAGCGTCGACCACGACTTTGACCTTTCAAGAATGATACAAGATGGTTATATCATAGCCTTTTAGAAACTCAATCCATCTACATTTCCTAAAGTTCATATCCCTCTGACTGAAAATTTACTAAAGACTTCGATGGTAAGTGTAGACCTCACAGGTTACCACATACGAATAGTGATGCCATAACATAAGCACAAAGACTATGACTGGCAACTCAAAATCATAAGTAGGGTAGTTTTTCTCACGGGTCTTCAACTAGCTAAAAGTATAGGCGATCACCCTTCCCTTCTTCAATAAAATACCACCTAACCCGACTCCTAACGAATCACGATAAACACTAAAGTTTACACCTTCCTCGGGTAAAGTCAACATAGGATCAAAAGTTATAAGGTCTTGAACTTTTGAAATCTCTCCTCACATTCATCAGACCACAAAAAACTCACACTTTATCTAGTTAATCTGGTCAAAGGGGATGCAATAGTAGAGATGATCTGAACAAATTAGTTGTAATAATATGCTAGGCCCACAAAACATCGAATCTCGATAACTGAAGTAGGCCTTGTTGAACCTCTAACTACCTCAATATTGGCTAGATCGACTCGAATACCCTTCTTAGACACCACGTGTCCCAGAAATGCAACAAAATCAAGCAAAAACTTGCACTTGAAGAACTTGGCATACACATTTTCTTCCCTTAGCCTCTAAAGCACGATCCGCAAATGTTGATCATGGTCTTCCTCAGTCCTTGAGTATACTAAGATGTCATCAATGAAGACTATCACAAAAGAATCCAAATAAGGTCGAAACACAACGCTCATTATCTCCATGAACACTACAAGGGTTTTTGTCAAACTTAAAGACATCAAAAGAAACTCATAGTGCCCATATCAAGTCGTGCAAGTTGTCTTAGGGATATACGATGTCCTAAGCTTTAGTTGATGATAGTCAGACCTCAAATCAATCTTCAAAAATAGAGATGCTCCGTGAAGTTGATCCATTAATCATGAATGTGCAAGAGAGGATACTTGTTCTTGATTGTCACTCTATTCAACTATCTATAATCAATGTGCATCCTCATGTCCCGTCCTTCTTCACAAATAAAATAGGGAAACCCTATGGTGACACACTAGGGCAAATGAACCCATTACTCAAAGAGTCCTCCAACAGATTGTTCAAATCCTGCAACTTTGCTAGAGCCATAAGGTAACGAGAAATACAGATAGGCTTTGTACCCGGTTACAATTAAATGGAAAAATCAATGTCCTTATTCAGAGGAACACCTAGAAGATCTATACGAAAAAATCTGAAAATTCCTGATCCGTGGGATCATAATCCATGGGTAGTGGCTAAACACTAGTATCCCTGATAAAGGCAAAATAAGATAAACATCCTCTATCAACCATCCACTGAGCATAAATAAAGAGGATAACCTTGCTAGGGTAAGAAACACTATCACCCATCCACGCAACACTCGGGATACTAGACATTACTAAGGTCACAATCATAGCATAAAAATTGAGAATAGCATGATACAAAGAGAGCCAATCCATACCATAGAAATATCGAAGTCTACCCATGTATCATAACTAGCCAGAGAAAGAAGACATGATCAATAAAGTTGATCCACTACTAAAGACTCAACCATCAATGTAGAAACACAAATAGGCACATGTATGCTATCACATATCATATGTAATCCTAAAATAAATAGGTTGAAACATAAGAGAAAGTAAACCCCAGATTAAATAATACAGACATAGGTTGGCAAACTGGGGCAGTAACTTTAATCATAACATCAAAACTCTTGACCTCTAGCAATATTGTCCCTTTCGACCACCTCTAGTCTGAGTGGAACCCCAACCTATGCTCTGCTAGGCTATAACTACATTACTAGAAGCCTTGGCCTCTTTGCCTAACTAACTTCTACCCCAACCCCTGACCAAAGGCATTGAATTCCTAGCTGAACTAGTTGAATAAGTATGTTAGGGTCTTGAATAAGTCTTTAAAGGGCACTATTGTATTATGTAACTGTGTTCCCCACAACTGTACTAAGATCTTAGTGTTAAATACAACTTCTGCCTAATAGATCAGCTACCATCGCCACCTCACAAGAAACCATAAGACCCTTGTGATCCCTGTCCGCTCTCCTCTTTTTCCATAGATGTATGCATAGGTCCATGACACTGAGTTGAATTTCCACCACTATGCAAACCTTTGCCTCCAAAGAATGCACTAGAAAACTGAGCGGTAGCGTAGACCATCTTGGGGTCCCCAAATTCTTTGTTAGCTTTCAATTTTGCCTCTTTGGTGGTGCTCATAATGGACTGGAAGGGAACCCCCTCTTTAGCTGCTTTGAACACATAAGAATTGAGGGAGAATGTTAGTTCCCTTATGAATCTGAGGGCTTACTCTACCTCATCAAGAATGATAGTCATATCATGCCTAGTTAACTCATAGAAACGAGTCTCATACTTAGTAACAGATAAGCTACCCTGTCTAAGGGCTTCAAATCTCAGGTGAATTTCCTCTCTCACGCTCTAAGGAATGAAGTGATCCTGAAAGGTATTAAAGAACACATTCCACTCAACTGGAGGATATCCTACCAGCCTAGACTTCACATAAGTCCTCAACCACTCTGAGCAGATCCACAAAGCTAAAGTGCAACAAAATGAACACCACGTGCATAAACCATACCCATTGCTGCCTCTAGCATCTCATGGCATAAAATCAAGAACTCATAAGCATCCTCTCTACGCCCTTGGAACTAGGGTGGTTTCATCTTCTGAAACCTCTCATAACTCTACTAATCATGTGCAGTCAGGACTACCTTAGGAGCAACCTATACATTAAAAACTAGTTTTCGAACTACTGGTGGTTGACACACCTAATCAGCCATAAATAGACTTTGAAGGTAACCTAGGGTCTGACCCCCCTCCCCATTTATCTAATCCTTTTAATAATGTTAAAATATGGGCCGAAGTGAGTCTATCTTTCTAAACAGGGAAACTCTTTTAATAAGCTTCCAACCATAGGAACTTCACCTTATTTTGAGTCAATGTCATCAAAGGCGAAGCAACATATAAGAATCATTCCACAAACCTTCTATATTAACCGGTTAAACCCAAGAGACTCCATAAATCTAAAGCGGAAAAAGGTCTACGCCAATTCATAACCACCTCAGTATTCTTAAGATCGACTTGAATACCTTTACCCTAGACAATATGGCCAAGTAGAGCAATATATCTCAACTCAAAGTCACACTTACTAAACATAGCATACACTTCCCTATCTTAGAGAGTTTGAACTACAATCCTCAAATGCTCAACATGTTCATCTTCACTCCGAGAGTAAATGAAGATATCATCAATAAACACAATCACAAACATATTATGATTTTCTTTAAACACCCTATTCAACAAATCTTTAAATGCCGACGAAGCATTAGTCAACCCAAAAGACATCACCAAAAACTCATAATAACCATATTGAGTTTGAAAAAACTTTTTAAGAATGTCACTCTCCTTCACCCTCAATTATTGATAACAAGACTAAGGTTTATGGGTGGTAGATTTACACTGAATTGAGGCCTATTTAGTTCAAAAATTAGAGTCCTCAATACCTAATGATATTTTGATGATTTTCTACTATGAAGAGTAAGGTACAAGGCAAGGATGATGTTTGGAAGAATAGGGAAAAAGATGGAAAGAATTGTAAACTGCACATTATTGATCGCCTAACAAGAAGGGCGGATTGCCTAACACAACACTTCAGATACAATTATTAAGCATAGCCCATTGAGATCAAAAGCTTACGTGCAATTTTCTTGCAAGATTCATATAAAAAATGCAGCAAGTTAACACAAGATTCTAAAAGATCATTCAGAAGTGCAGCCAAATCGATTTCTTCTTACAATACCAACAATATATACAATAATAATCATGAGTACTATTCAAGACATCTATATTGAACACAATTGATCCTCGAATAATTATAAATGAATACTAGAGCATTTCAAAGATTTAAAAACTCATCGGGAAAATGATAATGGAGAGACAAAAATGAGCTACTAAACCATCAAACAACTAAAATAAAACAAAAAATAACAAGATACTATAATTATCTAAAAGTAAAACTGAAAGTAACAAAATAAAATAAAAAATGGAATATTGGCACAAGTTCCCTCACCCCCACCAAAATAACCATAACAATTTCCTCAATGTGGAATAAATGAAAAAGAGTACTGGATTAGAGGTAAAAATTCTTCGGACATGCTATGCTTGTAGAGTGCTCGCATCTTGAGTCTCAGGAGGAGTGGTATCATCGAGGGCATCACTACCCGACAAAGTAATCACTAGAGGCACAAAGTAGGCTCAACAGGGGCATCAGTGCCTCGTACATCAACATGAGGAATGGTGGAGTCTAAAGAGACTCCACTGGTGCCAACTAAGAAGGTCTTCTCAAGGGATCTCTCCAATGATACATGGACAATCGTCTTGTCAAGATCCTGAAGCTCCATAAGTGTCATAGCAATCAACTTCTGATCCTCCTCCCTCCTAATCTCCTGACCATCTGTCTAATCACCATCCACATCCTCAACTCCTTCCTCCTCGTCATCATGAGCATCGACATCTAAAACCTCAACAATAGTCGTACCACCCACACTTGGCTACTCAGCCACGCTCGACACACTACTAGGCATATCCTCGGGTGCATAAGGCAAGGGAATCTCACCCTACAACATAAACATATCCATAGACCTCAACTGGTCTATATCAACCGTAAGAGTACCTATCTCATCCGTCCTCATAGGAAGAATCTATGAACTACCCTTAGCCTTTTCTAATGCCTCTAACCTAGTAGTGAGGTTATCCAACCTCTCACCATGTTATACTATAGTGGCCTCGCATTGAGTTAACATATATATCATGGGTAAATATAGCCTTAATATCCCGATCAATCATCTAGGGCATAAACTATCAACCCTCAGCACCCTCATATCTTCTTACAAGGCAAGATTGCCTATTTGGTAGATCATGACTTGGGTCAAGAGGGGTTGGGAGATATGAGTGGGGGAAGGTGCAACAACAATAGAAGCAGAGGAAAAGGACATAATACAAGGTTGGGGTCTACCTGATTGCACTATAAATAGAGTGGAAGGAGTAGCCTCAGCCTCACGAATAGCAAGATGTACCACGGGCATAGTAACTAGTGGTGGCGCAATTCGCCTAATCGGATTATTCTGTAATTAATCAGTCTTGATCTCCGGATGTCATTAGAGGAGGCTAGGGTGATCCATACATCAATCTTCTCCTGAATGGAAACTCCTACATCTTCAGATTGTTGTGTGATCAAGGCCTGAAATAGAAGGGATGTCTGCTCTTGTCTGGCTGTCATCAATATCTCATCAGCAATACGCCCACCAACACTGATCTCTGTCATGTCCATGATGCTTCCAACTAGTACAACTTTCGAAAGCTAGAAAATAGAATCATTCTTAGATGACAGATGATGTAATTCTCACAAGAAGAATCACAAACAACAGCGGAAACAAAAGAAAGATAGAAGAATAGATAAAAAAAGAGGAACAATTGGCAACTAAAGGATGTATTAAATCCTAAAACCTCCAATTACAATCCCTAAACAAGAACCTAATCAAGATAAGTAGATAGACACATAAAGAGGAAACAAAAAGCAATCAAAGGGTATATTAAACCCAATGACCTCGATCCGTTAATCCTACAATAACACCTACCTCTTACGAAGACCTCAACGGAATCGATATCCCAAGCACTTTTACTCTTTCTCTTTCTTACCTTAATGAATCAAACACTTGATTTTCAAATATCCCCTTTCTTGAAGGTATGAAAGTTCTTCAAGAACTTCAAGAACACTATGAAGACCCAAAATAAAACCCCAAAGATTTTTAGCTCGTAATTTCACGATACATTATGTGAATGCTCTCCTTGATATAGGGAACAAACCCCAATACTTTTTAGCACTCAATTCCTTGCCAAAACTTCCAGATTTCAAAACCCACTTCGTCTTCTTCAAAGCTTCTTCAACCAACAATGGTGGAAACTTCAATAGTGAACCAAACCCTTTCAAATCTTAACCCTAGACTCAAAATAGGTTAGGGAACACTAATCAAACCTTGGAAACTCCAAAGAAGACTCAAATCAACAAGACCCATTTCTGAAATTTCTCAAAAACATTTTTGAACACTTTTTTTTTGTAGCAAAAAACCCAAGATTAGAATCGTAGGGACGATACTAAGCTTGGCTCTGATACCAAATGATGTAATTCTCACAGGAAGAATCACAAACAACAACGGGAACAAAAGAAAGATAGTTGTTGAGCATGAACCTGCATTTGAAGCAAGTAATGTAAGTGTGAGATTGTTTGGTATTGTTGAGTCACAACTTGAATCTTTGAGTATACAATCGATCCTTGCACAAGTAAGTTGAGTATTTGTGTATGCATTCATGATTGACTCTTGCGTAGCACTATTTAAGACATCCTTTTGAAACTGCTGAATTTGAGTTTTACTTGAGGACAAGCAAAATTTTAAGTTAGGGGTGTTGATGAGTCCACGATTTTGACTCTTTTAGGGATTTATTTTGATAGATTTTCTGTCCTCAAATGCATATTTTTTCTTAATAACTTATGAAAATCCTTGAGTTTCAGGTATTTGGAGTTAGAGACAAAGCGTCGACACTATTGGGCAAAAAGGAACAAGGCAACTAAAGGATGAAGAAAAGACGGCCCGAGGATCGACTAAACCATTAGGCAAGTCGCCGAATGGCTATGGTCTCACCTAATGTTCCAGTGTACCAAGCTCTGAAGGAGAAAATCGAGTCGGCGGGATAAAGGAACAGTCGGCGAGTCGCTGAACAATTCCGCGATGCAGTGCTTTATACCCCAAAGTTACAAAAGTTGAATTTGCTGAAGGCCAATGCAGAAAGGCGATGAACCAGACCAAAAGGCGGATCACCGAGTGGATCGGTAATCCTGACTAACTGCGTCGAGTGGTCCGTCGCACACATTTCTTTGACAACTATAAATACTTGTTTGAATTTTTAGTTTAGTATGCATTCAATATCAAATTTCAGAATATCAAACATTATTTTCAGTTTTTAGAACTTAGAGTTTTGAAGACATTGTTCCTTAGCTTTGAAGATTTGAAGATTTCCTTTTCTAAGCAATTGGAACTGGGTATTGAAGATTCATCATCTTAGACGTGTGTAAAGACAATATCTATCGTACCCACTTGATGGAAGCACTTTTTGGTACCGATTTCTATCTCTTTACTATGTCTAGCTAAAACCCCAATTCTTGGGGTGTGATTATGTGTTGAATTTACTGCTGGGTATTGCTAATTGATAGTTAATTTGTTGTTTAAAGTAGTTGTGTTTGAATTTAATGGGGTTGTAGTTGCAAAAATAATTTTAACTTTGTGTTTTTGGCTTGCTCGAGAGAGAGGTTTTAAAACCAAAACTACTGAATCGATAGTCTGTGGTTATTGGGTTGTCGTGGGTTCAGTTCGAGGGTTTAGGGTTTAGGGTTATTGGGTTGGCTTGGCTTGTGTCCTCCTTTAATTTGATATGTTTTTCTTCGTATATGTCTTTAGCTATAATTGACTTGAGCATGTTTATGATTTTCTCTTGATTCTCGATTACAAACCACTCCCTTGGGACTCGACCCCAACTCACTAGTTGGGTTATATTACTATTGAACGACCGTGGACGCTTATTATTGGATGAAGTGCCCGAATACGTCAAATCAATTCTCTACTTACTCATGAATCTAATGATATCTCAAGTCGATCTATTTATGTAACACCTCAAAAATTTGTAAGTTGAGTTTGGAAGAAAGAGTTGCAGAAAAATGATCTGGTGTCAGTTTCTATGGATCAATCTATTATATGTAGGAAGTGCTCTGGCCTGTAAAAGTTAGTCATAGGAATAATCTTGAAATTTCTAAAAAATGTCTAGTCCCTGATGATGGTCTACGATTCAACAAGTTGAGTCAGAGAAGTCATACGCGTAGTTGTAAAAGCCCGTAGACATGAATTATAGATAATGATTTAGAGATCTCAGGTCTTATGGATGGTTTGCACGACTCGTAGAAGATTATACAGGTCGTTTAAATTGTCCCTGAGAATGGATCCAAACTTGGTGAAATATTTTGGAGAAGGGTCCCTGGGAGAGAGGTCTACGGGTCGTAAGGGTCTCGTAAAAATTGTTTAGGATTCTGGATTCCAGTAGTTGGTTCTACTGATGATGAGTACAAACCATATGAATTCCTACTATCTGTAGGGTCTTCCTGTCATTTTTAACTTAGGGTATTTTGATCTTTTCCTACCCATTTAACCCCTAAACTATGTCGTTTTGACCCTATAACTACCCCTATAACCGAATTGACTCTTCAAATTAAGCCCATTTCTTCTCATTCACTAAAAAACTCCGAAATTCCCCAAAGTCTTCTTCTCCAGTTTTCTCTTGAGAGTGATCAAGGCAAAGTTAGGATTTCATTAAGCTTCAAGGTTTCTTCTTCCATTTTTCGTATTTTATTACCCATGATATGTGAGAACTTAACCAACAAATTCTTTTCATCCATTGGGTCCCAAAGATTACTCAATTCCCCAATTGATTTTCACCCAATTGTTAGGGTTTTATGTCACATCTTCATGGATTTAATTCATTGTGATTTTGTGGCTTATATTCAATGTTATTATGCATGATTTGACTAAATTACATGTTTTTCACTTGATTTCATATGAACACATGTCTATGCCTATTTTATGAATATGAACTATGGTTATGAACTTATGACTTATCATTATGAATATATGCATACTTTCTGACAATTATAATTTATGACTATATGATGATTTTAATATAAAGTGTCAATAATATGTGAAAGTTTTCTCACATTTGAATATGGACTTATGATTGGATTGGTAGTCTTTAATTGTTGTCTTTCCAAGTATTCTTACATGATTAATTCTTTTCCATTGAGTTTTACTTAGAATTGAGAGGACTTTTTAATGGAGGCTTTACCTTTGGAAGAGGTTTTTACTTTGGTAACAATTACCATTTACTAAACTATGTGCTCGGTAGGATTGTCTTAAATGACCTAGATAATGGATCAACTATAGCAATGGTGAATGATACATAGTTCTACCTTGGAAAATAGACTTTTTGTTTTCGGTATGAGGGTTACATCGGATTCCATGTTATAGCTAACATGGTTTTCATTGTCAGTTAATAGTAAATATCCCACAAATGAACTATATTTTCTTCAAAAGTTTTTCAAAGTTTTTCAATATGCATTGACCTTGTTTATGATTTATGATTTCTCTTCGAAGGGTGTTCCTATGTTTCCTTGGTCATGAATATCATGCTTAAGTTTATCATGTTATTATACCTACATTTTTATGCCTTATCTTTTACTCAGTACATTTAAAGTACTGATGCATATTGCGCCTATAAAATTTAATAATATAGGGTCTGACGCCTTCCCTCTCGGACTTGGGTAGACCAGAATTGCTCCGCTACAACTTTGGATTGGTGAGTCCTCATGATTCGAGGGCAGAGTCATGGTCAATTTTATTGATTATCTATGATAGTAGAAGGCTTATGTCAGACTTAGTAGTATTCCACGTATTCTCTTATGCACTCTGTTAGTATCTTTTATGTCGTCTTATGAGTTGAGATTTATATTACTTATAATGACATTTATTGTATTTCTTTTATGTCATGCTTATATCAAGTGGATTTTTAGGGCCTCTCGAGGTCTTATTCGCCATATCACATCTACGGTGTACTTTGGGTCATGACAGCTTAGTCCTTGTACGGTACATGGAGTTCTTTCTCAAATCTATTTCACTCTGACTATCATAATAGACAACATACTCCATCTGATGCAATTCAAGTTCTTGAAGAGATTAATTTAGCCATATAATCTCCTTTCAAACATCAGTAGCCACAATATACTATTCTTCAGTTGTAGATAGTGCGACACAATTCTACAACTTTGTATGTCATGATATAGCTTCACTTGAAAAAGGTCACAAATATCCAATAGTGGATTTTCTGTTATCAAAATTATTGTCATATAAACATCTATATAGTGTTTAAATATTGTATTTGATCCTATAAAACAAAAACATTCATCAGAATAAAGCTATTCCTAGAACCAACAATTCTTTGACTCATCTCATAGTCATTAGAGGCTTGTGTTTTGCTATTGTCACAGAGAAAGTTGACAAGTTCTCTCCTAAAGCTATTACTAAAATGCATACCAGATACTTCTACCTCACAGAAGACCTATAGATTTTTTTATTTCAAGTCCAAGAGGGACTTTGTGAGTAGAGATGTCAATTTTAAGGAGTATATCTTTCCTTTCTATTACTGAAGTGTTTTGATAGCAACAATCTTTTTTTATGGACCTAGAAGGACACATTGTGTTGATACATCCCTTGAAGCTATTTCATATTTGCCTACTGCTGCTTCTCCTCTTACTCATTTTGTAGCATAATAAATTGATCATATTATTCCTATTGCTGATCTACGTCCCTAGTTGAGGAAGCTTGGTAGAAATTCTAAACCTCCTATTTGTATGTAGGACTTTTTTTTTTTTGGTTATTGTATGTAGGACTTTATTTGTTCTTCTATAAAGGAAATAATGTTTTCTCCTTTACTATCTCAAAATTAGCCAATACGTGTATTTCAAAATATATAAATCTAAGTAATTTATTATATAATTTTTGAATTCATTTTAGGTGCTAATTAGTTTTTCTCCCTTTTACTAAGTCAATTTCGATATGTAATTGTAATATTATAAACACTGCGAAAGTATAGTTTTGGTTGATGATGATTTAGGTTATCTACTTCTACATTTTTTATATTCTTCTATTTGTATATAATTGAAATTAAGATAAATGAAACTTTAGTTATCTTCTCAAATTAATGAAAGATTGGGTCTCTATGTTCATCTTTCTTTGCTTGATCATTCAATATATTTTTAACAAGTGTTATTTATGAAATGGCAACCAAATCAATTTTATAATTCTTCTGATTAGTGATTTTACTATAAGGAAAGGGAGTAAATTCTGAAAGAAATTGAAATTCATTAATATTAGCATGATTTTGTAGCTTAGCAAGAAGGTTGGATTTTAATTTCATAAAATTTTATCAACTTTAGAATATAAAACACGATAAAAATAAGAAATATGTATCATCATTGACATGAATTGAAATTAACAATCCAAAGCAAAGAAGAAAGAGCTAATATTGGGATAGATTAAGAGTGAATATTCAGATTGTAGTCCCATCACATGATATTTATATATAAAAAATTCACATAATTCATAACTTATTGCTGCTAAAACTAAAAGAAAGGTCATAAATAAATAATATCCAAGATCAGATTGATAATTAGCCTAATATTGGAATTAACTTTTTGTTAGTTACAACAATAAACAAAGGAAACAATATTTTCTAATAAAAGTCACTAAGTACTACTGCATAGATATAATTTAAATTACCAAATCAAGTTTTACGATAATAATTATGAAAATATACCTAGAAAAATAACTATAAACATAGAGAACACCCAACAAAAGTAACAGTAAAAAGGAAAAACTCTTGTGCGGCAACCTTGTCTGAATCTCCCTCCTTTCATTCAATATTCTTGACAACTTTATTCATGAAAAAAGATTCATCTATCTAACACTAATCAATCATCAAATCTATAAATTGATTGTGTGTGATGTAGATGTTAATTAAGCATGTATGCCCCCATGTAAAAAAATGATAGTGCCAATTGAGAATGATATCTGACGAAGTGTATTTGGTTTTATAGAATAAGTGAAAGAAAGAAAATGAAATGAATGAATAAATAACGTAGGAAGCTAAAAACAATCAACAATGAAAAAGTTGATATTATGCACATAACAATTCATTGAATCATATAATGGTGAGGGCATTTAATGTTCATAATTTAATTGTTTTTATTAGCCATTACATACAATTCATTTCATATCCAAAGCATAATTAAGTAATTGAAATTTTACTATTCACTATTTAGTTTTTTTTTATTAATATTGGTGGAGCTGGTAGCTCTTTTATTTCAATAAACCAAAATATTTACAAACATAGACCCGTAAAAATAGGCCCAAAGGTAATCTGAACAATAAACATGAAATAATGGTGGGTCCAATCCAATTAGAAAGTGCATACTATAAAAGATCCCTAAAGAATAAGGTTTCCTATTTGCCTCTTCTTTGTCTCCTCCACCTCTTTCTTGAAAATGATCATCACAGGAGGTTTGAGGAGCAAAACCTTCTTTGTCCTCAAGTCGTGGGTTATCTCTGATCATTCGCAGCTCGCATAAGTAAGAACTCCTTCCCCTTCATTACAATGTTGTACTGCTAATCCCTCCTTCCTGACTCAGTTTCTTTTGTAGTGGTATACTCCGGTGGTGCGGTGGAGTCCCACTCTATTATCCTGATGCCAAGTACTGAGAAATGTAGCTTGGAAACTATGTAAGCACATCAAGCCAGTGGAGCTTCCTTCATCAATATCAGTGCAACTTTTCCATATTTGTAGGCATTATTTTTGCTGGTGGAAACTTTT
This sequence comes from Solanum acaule, assembly GCA_036250505.1. Taxonomy (NCBI): domain Eukaryota; kingdom Viridiplantae; phylum Streptophyta; class Magnoliopsida; order Solanales; family Solanaceae; genus Solanum; species Solanum acaule. The sequence continues at coordinate 24,341 of JAJOOR010015513.1, forward strand.
GTAAGCTGACATAGCTAAGATTAGATAGCTTTGTTTTCTTTACAGTTATGTATGCCTGTATAGTGGTAAAATTTTGATGTACATAGCATACCCGTGTTCCTTTGTTAATCTCTCTGATCCCTCCCCTGATGTGTTGCTTGTGCTGTTATCTTCCTTGTTTTAATCCGTAGTGAAGGAATTTCTGCTTTATCCATGTTCACAATGCCTCTACATTCCACTGATAACTGTTGGAAAGCATGTATTTGTATTGCACCCCCCTGCTCAAATGGTTCATTTGCCAATCTATTTGTTAGTTTATTAGCTTCTCTAAACACCTATTGAATTTGTGCTTGTGGTACCTTCCAATTACTTATTAATATGTTTGTAATGCTTAGAGAATCGGTCTACAAAATGTAATTGCAGAAATTATATCTCTTGCAATGCCTTATTGCTTTAATAACTGCGAATATTTCTGCTTCCATATTCGTTCTAATCCCCAATAGCCCTGCCTCCGCATATATAATATATCCTTTGTCGTTCCTTAAGAAAAGGCATAGGAGCTTTCTCCCGGATTCCCTCTACTAGCTCCATCCGTATTGCATTTTATTGTACCATTATAAGGTTTCCTCCAGCTCACCGCACAATAATGCAATCAGGGTTTGTACTCTCTTAGTTATTTGACTATCCCTTCCCAATCTCTAGGAACTTTAATCCATGGATATTTCATGTTTATTGGTTTTATGATAGTGTTGATACAATGACTCTTCAGCCTATAAAAAATAATATCAAATCCATGTCTTTTCGCATTTCTTCTTTTCCACAATTCCCAGAGTATAATGCTTGCCATTACTTGAAAAATGAATTTCACTTTGATAGGAGTGTTAGCTTCCCACCATCATGTTATCATTTGTTTCAAACACTCATGATGCTGCATACCTGCACATGAAGCAAACTGCTTCCATAACTTTTGGGCTATGGGAGCTGTTAGAAATAAATATTGTGTAGTTTCCTCCTCAAAAACATGACAACAATAGAATCTCGATGCTATAGTAACCCCCATCCTTTTAAGATTTTCCTCCACGGCAATCCTTCCCTTCCAAATTCTACATAGTAAAAAACTAAGCTTGAAGGGAATTTGTCTGCCCCACATATTAGTCCGCCAGTCCTCCTTCTCCCTTCTACATCTCAACATATCAAAAGCTAATTTGACTCTAAATATATGATGTTCGCGTAATCAAGACACAACTTCCAATGCAAATGTCTACTATTGTACAATACTAAAGTAACCCAACCAAGGGTTGGGGTCGAGTCCCAAGGGAGTAATCTTGAGAAATAATAGAAAATAAAAATTAAGTTCTAAATAGTCATAGCTATAAACATTGTCGAATACAAACATACTAAGTCAAAGGGGTGACACAAAAATGTCAATTAACAATGGGGGTTTGTTTGTCACAAGTAAGTAAAAACAAGGAAGAATGCAAAGAGTACTAATCAAGGAGAGGGGATTCTTAGGATGTGATAGGAATACGGGTTAGACTAGATCATTGCATACATGCTTTTGATAGTGATTTCGTTGATTATTTGTGAATAGGATAGCCTATTATGGGGGTAAGCTTTCTCTCGAACTACTTACCCCGAATCAAATGGGTTCCTCTCGGACACCTACTTGCCACATGAAGAATAGCCTCCGCCTTAGCCCACTCATTCTCTTGAGCTGAGTGTGTGGGAGAAGGACTAGGGTTAACTCTCTCGAGCTGAACCTCATGTCAACCTACTCCCACCGGCCATCAATTTAGTAGTTTTAGTTTTACGAACTCTTTCTCAAGCAAGCCGAAAACACAAAGGTGAAATTGTATTTGCAACTACAATTGCATTAAGTTCCAACACAACTACTAAACGAAATCACATCTAAACAACAAATAAACTATCATCAAGCAAGACCCAATAATTAATGTAACCCATATTCACAAAATCACACCCCAAGAATTGGGGTTTTAGCTAGACATGTAAAAGAGAGATATATTTATACCAAAATGAGTTTGCATTCAAATGTTTATGAAGATTTAAGTCTCAAAACAAGCAAAGAGTGAAGAATCCACAAGACCCAAGTCCAAAATCATGGAGTGGAAACCCTTTGAACCTTCAAGTTCTTCAAAACCCTCTCCAAACTTGAAACTCAAAATTCTATGTTAGAAATTCTATATTAAAAATCTGATATTAAGCTACAACTCTCAACCAGTATTTATAGTTTTCAAAAATCTATGTTGCAGCGGATCATTCGGCGTTGTTTGTCGAGATCGCCGATCAACTCGGCGATCCGCAGTTTGGTAGGTTTCATCGCCGTCTTGCTCTATCCTTCAGCATTGTCGTGTTTAGATCATTGGACGTCATAATACTGCTTTGTGGAACTGCTCGGCGACACGCCAACTATTCTGTTTCACCGCCTATTTGATCCTTTCTTTCAAGGCTCAGCACACTGGAACAAAGGCGATGATAAGACCTTTAGGGGAATCATCGAATTGGTTCGGCGATTCTAAGATCTTCATTTATTCGTTCTTTCAGCTGCCTTTGTTCTTTTTTTGCTAAGTAGTGTCCATTCTTTCCCTCAAACTCCAAATACCTAAACTTAAGGGTTTTCATTTGATATTGAGATAAAATATGCATTTGAGGACACCAATTCTATAAAATATAGCCCTAAATGAGTCCAATTTGTGGAATCATCAACACCCCCAACTTAAACTTTTTCTTGTCCTTAAGCAAACTCAAGTTCAGCCGTTCAAAAAAGATATCTCGAATAGTGCTACACAAGACTCAATCATGAATGCACACAACAAGACTCAATTTACTTATGCAAAGATAAACTGTGCACTCAAAGATTCAAGTTGTGACTCACCAATATGAAAGAATCTCATGCTCACAATACTTGCTTCAAATGCAAGTTCAAGCTCAACCGAAGTGTTCAAATGCCCTCACACAAGGACTGATTCTATATTCACACAATGGTTCACAATTTAAAGCTTTGGAATCAAATGCAGCGCTCACACTCACATAAATGAACACATTGCATAATTTCACCCATAGGTTTGTCCGTATTTTCCGATCAACATTTGTTTCAGCTCACTGAAGATCAAAAAGGTTTTTTCAAGGCTTGTAATGGGGCTGAGTGCAAAGGTATGGTCATTTAGGCTCAGTGACTATCATCCTCAAGCTGGAGTGGAATCTGAAGGAAAGAGATGAGGGTACTTGGCCTTCATGGCTACTTCTCCTTGCCAAGTAGCTCCCTCTACGGACTGACTGCTCCACCAAACCTTGACTAAAGTGACTTCTTTGTTTCTCAACCTTCTAACCTGATGATCAAGGATTTCAAATGTTACCTCTTCATAAGTGATACTATTCTTCACAGCCACACTTTCTAAAGGTAAAATAGACATTGGATCACCCACACACTTCTTCAACAATGAAATGTGGAAAATCGGATGAACTACTGCTAGTTCTGTTGGCAACTCTAACTCAGAAGCCACTTTACCAATCCTTTTTAACATCATGTAGGGGCCTACATATCTAGGATGCAGTTTTCCATTCTTGCCAAATCTCATCACCCCTTTCATATGTGACACTTTCGAGAAACCCAATCGTCAACTTGGAACTCTAGTTCCCTTCTCCTTACATCTGCATAAGATTTCTGGCGACTCTGGGCTGTCTCAAGTCTATCTCTAATGAGTTGCACTTTCTCCATAGCTTTATGCACTGAATCTGGTCCTATCAAAGTTGTTTTACCTACTTCAAACCAACCAACATGATATCTACATCTACGCCCATACAATGCCTCATAAGGGGCCATTTGAATACTGGAATTGTAACTATTATTGTAGGCAAACTCAATAAGAGGAAGGTGATCATCCCAACTACCCTTGAAATCACAAAAGCTCTCAACATGTCCTCTAAGGTTTGAATGGTATGCTCTGCCTGGCCATCCGTCTGCAGATGAAATGTTGTGCTAAGATTTACTTGAGTACCAAGACTTTTCTGAAATGACTTCCAGAAATGAGAGGTAAACTGAGGACCTCTATTTGAGATGATAGACAAAGGAACCCCAATGCAACCTCACAATCTCATTGATGTAAAACTTGGTGTAGTCCTCCGGCGAATCTGTAGTCTTGACCGCCAAAAAGCATGAAGACTTAGTGACTCTATCAACTATTACCCAAATGGAGTCACGTTGTCTGCGAGTACGAGATAAACCTGTGATGAAGTCAATGTTGGTCACTTCCCACTTCCAAGTAGGAATGTCAATTTTTTGAGTCATACCTCCTGGTTTCTGATGTTCTACCTTGACTTGCTAGCATTAAGGCACTTAGCCACAAAATCTGCTATATCCCTTTCCATACCATTCCACCAATAGACTTACCACAGGTGGCGATACATCTTAGTAGCACCTGGATGAATAGAATATCTAGAGTTATGGGCTTCTGCAAGAATCTATTCTCTCAACTCACCCACCTTAGAACACATAATCGACCTTGATAGCGCAGCACACCATCTCCCCTTTGGGAGAAAACCTCCACCTTCTGAACGGTTACTACCAAAGAAGATTATGCTTCATTCTAAACGGTTACACCACCATCTGATATGCTCATAAGACGAACTCCTAGGCGAGCAAGTCTGTGAACATCCTTTGCTAGCTCCTTTCTTTCTTCCTCAATATGTCCTACACTACCCATATATAGTCTGCTAATAGCATCTGCTACTACATTGGCTTTACCAGGATGATAATGCACACACATATCATAATCTTTAAGGAATTCTGGACATTTTTTCTAGCGAAGATTCAATTCTTTCTAGGTGAACACATATTGAATGCTCTTTTGGTCTGTGAACACATCTACGTAAACACCATACAAGTAATGTCTCCAAATTTTTAGTGCATACACCACTGCTGCAAGCTCGAGGTCATGAGTTGGATAGTTCTTCTCATTCACCTTAAGTTGTCTAAAAGCATAAGCTATTACTTCACATCGCTGCATCAACACAAAACCTAGGCCGATTCTGGAAGCATGACAATATATTACATAACCATCTCACCCTTCTAGTAGAGTCAAAATATAAGTTGTAGTCAACCTAGTTTTCAATTCTGCAAAGCTTTTCTCACAATCATTGAAACTTGACTTTCTTCTGAGTCAACTTAGTCAGTGGGGAGGCTATGGATGAGAATCCTTCCATGAACCTTCTGTAATAACTTGCTAGATCCAAGAAGCTTCTGATATATATCGGAGAGGTAGGTCTGAACCATTGTTTCACTGAGTCTATTTTCTGAGATTCCACTCGAATCCCTTCGCTAGACACAATATGACCAAGGAAAGCAATGGATTGCAACCAATACTCAGATTTGCTAAATTTAGCGAATAACTGGTGATCCTAGAGAGTTTGCAGAACAACCCTCAAATGACTCGCATGTTCTTCCTCATTCCTAGAATAAATGAGGATATCATCAATAAAGATGATAACGAACAAGTCCAAGTACTGCTTGAACACCCTGTTCATCAGATCCATAAAAGCTGCAGGAGCATTGGTTAGTCCAAATGACATTACTACGAATTCATAATGACCATACCAAGTTCTGAAGGCTGTCTTCGGAATGTCACTATCTCTGATTCTAAGCTGATGATAACTCAATCTGTCACGACCCAGGGGTATCCCCTACACGTAACACAGTGTACTTGACCCCGTACCATATCCTAAACATAAGATAAATAGGAAATACGGAAAAATTTCAAACATTTACAATCGAAGTCATTTTCATAAAAACAAGCAGAATTCTTTACTAGAACCTTTGTCTCAAACCATCTATTTAATACTTATGAATAAAATTCTTTGGGACGCAGCCCATTCAAAGTCCAACAACATAAGGAAGTGACATAAAGGTAAAGTGGATGTTGTCCTCGAAGCTATGAGGACTCATCAAGATCTTCAACTCTTCAAGATCCTTGAAACCTAGCGTCCAAAGCAACTCAAGCCTCCAACCCTACATTTGGTTAGAATGTAGGCAATATGCGTTAGTACAAAATGTACCAAGTATGAAAGCTAGCACAACATCATAAGAGTGTATCAAATGGTTAGTCTACATAAGACACAAGCATAAAAGATAATAACATAATCATCATAGTCATAGCATGATCTCCAAAATAAGCATCATATCAACATACGTCATAATTAATTAGCATAAGAGATAAGTCAAAATCATATAAACATAATTGACCCTTGGTCATCTCTACCATAATAGTACCATTCTCAAGTAACCTCAAAAGCATACAAGTGCAAAGTAAGGATAGCATCCCATAATACTTCCCAAGCCAAGTATCCCTTTTTAGTTATCTTACTCCTAGTATATATACGTGGTCTAAGTCTTTAAGCTTTTCTACCATAAGGGCACCATACTTCTAAGTAACCTCAAGACAGACTTATGCAATGCAAGCAAGGCATCCCATACTACCCTTCACACTAACCATAGCCTTGAAGTCATCTTAGTCATACTCACCCTCCTATGGTCTTACTTAATAGCTTACTTCATAAAGACAAAGGAAATACCACCTTAGTCAATCATATCATTTCAAGGAAGGCAACTATAGCGCAATCCTATCTAAGCATACATCATGTAAGAGCCAACATCTCATGAGTGACCTTAAGGCAAGCTTGTGCCATGCATGAACAAGACCTCATAATCCTACCCATGCTTAGCTAGACCCTTAGGTTCATCATTCATGTTCATCATCTCTTAAAATCATAAAGACTAGGGTAATCACATCTTAGTCATACATGAATTGGAGAGGTATCTAGACTTACTATCCAAACTAGTCATGCTCATGTTCATAAATGCAAGGGGGAGTCACCTCAAGGCATAAATGTTTAGTTCATCGTGAAGGATAAGAGAAGTCACCTCAAGCCACACACATAGCATGTAGTCATAAAGACAGGAATATTAACCTCTAGTCATACATATCGTTGAATCATAAAGACAAGGGTATTCACCTCTAGTCATACATATCAACGAATCATAGGTATTCGCCTCCATGTTCATTTTAAGGTAATATAGGTATTCGCCTCCATATCCATATTAAGGTAATATAGGTATTTGCCTCCATATCTATTTTAATGTGTAATGTAGTTATTTGCCTCCACATCACCACATAAGGATCATAGGTAATCACCTCCATGATCAATCACAAAGGATAATGGGTAATCACATCTTGCCTTGGGAATCACACATATGTGAAGGGTAATCACCTCACACTCCCTATAGCTAACTAATTAGGAATAAGGGAACTCACCCAAAATCCCTATCATGCAAAGGTCATTTAGGGGAATCACCACAAGCCTCATTACATCATAGAGTCCTAGGACTTAGATTCATTTTAGGTGAGAAAACCTTTCAACCTAGAATCATTCTATGTGAGAGAACCTTTCATGTCATATAGTGTCCATGCATAATGTCATATCTAGAATTCTACATTAGATAAGGATACTAGCATAACTCAAGTGATTCTATCACTTTGGTCACTTAAGCACTCATAATGTAGATTAGTTAGGTGTAGGCCTTCTACCATAATTCTATACTTTAATCTTCTAATCTCACATATAGACTTTACTCTCGAAGCCTTAACATGTCTAGATCATCACATTGGCTTTACTCTCAAAACCCTAGTGATCAACATTCATGATTACAAGCCTTATACACAAAGCTTTATATCTTGATCTTATCATTATACCTAGAGTTCAAGGTATTTCAATCACATACTTCATTACTAGGTGATTCTAGTCACAATCCATAGTCATAGGCAATTCTAAGCATAATTCATCATAAAGTACCAAATTCAATCCTTTCCATTCACGACCTATCATGCATTCATAATTCTAGTTCAATTCATGATTTCACATTCCTATCCTTGAATAAGTTCTATATGTGATGACAATCCTAGAAGATCTATCAAGAATCATCAATTTCAACTTTACAAGTCAAGATCAATCTTATTAAATCAAGTCTAGTTCAATTCACAATTAGATGATCCTAACTTTGTTCAATTACTACATATAACATTGAATTTGGAAGATCACTCATGGACCTTCAATTTCACCTCTAATGGCATCAACCCACAAATATCACATTCATCAAATTGGGCTAAGGTTTATCATTTAAAACACATGAAACCATCATAATATCATAATTCAATGTCAATACAATCATAATTAGGTATTATCCACTAGATTGGAATCATACCCAAGCCCTACCCACAATGTAAGAACAACCCTAGCTAGCATTGGGTTTTTGATCCACAATTGGGGAATAACTAAGGGGGATCTATGGGTGGAAGAACCCATAGATGAATAAGCTTCACACACCTTCAATCAAAGCCCTAAAAAAATCTTGAATCAATGGTGAAAATCACCCTAAACTGCTGCCCCAACTTCCTTTCTTCTCATTCTTCTTCTTCTATTCTAGAGAGAGAATTTCTTGACAGTAATTTGGGGGTTCTTAGATGAATAACTTAATGAATTAGTTTGAGGGTCTTATTAGGTATAGGTGGTTATTTAACTACTGAACCGAACCCCTAAGCTCTTAATTAATTAACTAACTAAATTCCTAAACACCTAACTAAACTACAAAGTCCAAAAACTACCACCATCTACGGATCCCCATCCACGGACCGTGGATGGGTTGACGGGGAGTGGAATGGGATCGTGGTTAGGTACTGAGGCTCAAAAGTTGCAGGCCTGTGCAGGCCTTGACCTATGCCCCAGATCTACGGGGCGTGGTTTGATCAACGGCAAGTAGATGGCCAACCATAGTTCACTCAATTTTCCAGATTTTTGGGACTGTTTTGGGGTCTTCCTCAAGGAACCCTTGGGTGGTGGTCCTTGGGGAGTCGTACACAAACGTTTAACCCCTAAACATGTCATTATAAGTACGGGAACCATTTTTACAAGTTTTAACCCTCATACGACACTCCAAAACTCTACTACAATACTCTACAACACACTAGTTCAACTCACTAGTTTCTGGGGTGTAACAACATTAGCCCCCACTTGGGAACATTCATCCTCGAATGACACTTTAAATATAACATCCCGGAAACTAGTAGACTAAACTAGCGACTTAATTTAGGGTTCTAAGGTTTGGTATGAGGGTTAGAGTCATTGATTGGACTGCCCATGCATAGAATGAGGGGTTTAGTGGTTGAACGTCAAGGCATGTCTTACACCCCGTTGTCTTATGGGCTAACCTAGGCCTTCATATGAGGGGTTTTCAAGTCTAGGGAGTGGTCAAGGGCCTAAGATATCAATGTAGAGTGAAAGAGAACTTGTTCTCCTATGTGTCTAGTTGGCAATTGGGCAGCATGATCGCCCAAGTGAGTAGGTGATGTGCCAAAGTGCACTTGGGATCGCCTAGTGGGATGTCCCCTTGGCTTAAGTGGTGGGAGAATGGTCTTGGTTCGCCGAATGGATTGGCGAGTCGCCAAGTTGCCTCCCCCATCGCCCACGTGGCCTGCCCAATTCATGAAGCTACTGGAAATTTGGGCAAGCCAAGGGTCCACTTGATGAGTCGCCTAGTGCCTTTGGCGATCCATGAGGGTGCAAAGGGCGAGGTAAGTCATGAAAGTTTGTAATTTTTAAGTTAAAACGTTTAGGGTCCATAGTCCTTTACCAAAGTTGACCCTAAATTATTATATTCCCTTCCTAGCGACTAATTAAGCTCATTAGACCTAAGATTACCTCAATTAAGTCATTCTCCCTAGAATAAAAAGAAAACCCAACTTCATCCCCTCCATAGAATATTTCTCTCTCTAGAAAACCCAAGAATAAGAAGAAGAAGGAAAAGAGGAGAAGGAGGCTAGGTCGAAATCTTCCATTGAAGCAAGCTTAGTAGGGCCTTGAATTAAGGTATGTGAAGCTTAATCATCTATGGGTTCTTCCACCTATAGAGCCCCCATACTTTTCCCTACTTGTGAAATCAAAAACCCAATTTTTGCTAGGGGTGTGCTTGCATTGTGGGTAGGGTTTGGGTGTGACTCCAATCTAATAGATAACACCCAATTATGATCGATTTAGAATTGTTGTATGATATTATGAAGAATTCACGTGAATTCTATGATGAACCCTAGTCTAAATTGATGAATGTGATATTTGTGGGTTTATGCCATTAGAGGCCAAATTGAAGGTTCATGACTAATCTTCCTCAACCAATGTCATGAGTAGTAATTGATCAAAGTTAGGGTCATATAATATTTAATTGATCTAGACCTAATTGAATAGGATTGATCTTGGCTTGTAATGTTGAAATTGAACCTTTAGGATGAATTGTGGCTAGAATCACCTAGAAATGAAAAATGTGGTTGAGTGCCTGAAATCTAGGTTCATAAGATGCTTTCATATATTACAGTTGTTAAGAGTGAAAAATTCTAGTTATGAATGTTGAAGGCTAATGTGATTGACTATAGATGCTAAGGCTTTAAGAATAAAGTCTAAATAAGAATAGAGTCTAATAGGTACAATTATGGTGAAAGGCCTATACTCACCTAACCTACCTTATGAATGCTTGAAAGTATGAAGCTTGAGCATGGATGGATTTTCAAGGACATCCTTCCATGAAAGATGAGTGTTAAGCAAGGCTTAACAAGTAAACCTTGGGGTGTATGCTTGGCTCCAAGTGGTTATTGACAATGAGATGGAGTGGCACACAAGAAAGGGTCCGGCCTCGAAGTTGAAAGTACAACCACACCTAGTTGATGTGAGGACTATCCAAGTTAAAGGGGGAACTCTTATGTAGTAGAGTGTGGGTTTTACTAAAGTTAGGTCTCATGAGATAGAAGCCTTCACATAGTTGAGTTAAGGTTTCTAGCAGAAATCTCCTTATCCAATGAATTGAGACATGCTTAAAGAAGCATCTCATAGTGTTCAAAAGCAATAATGGACGTAGACATACTCAAGGTAGTATCTCATAGTGTCCATCTTAATATGTGAACTAAGACTTACTTAAGGAAGTAACTCATAGTGTTCAAAGTATGAATGGGGTTAGACATGCTTAAATAAGTATCTCATAGTACCCATGCTAATAGTGAACTTAGACATACTAGAGGAAGTATCTCATAGGGTTCAACCTAATAATGAACTAAGATGTGCCTAAGAGAGTACCTCATAGTGTTCTAAAGTTAAAGAGAGGAACTAGGTTCCAAACTATGAAGTAATAATAAGAGGACCTAAAAGAGGTACTTAGCATGATTAGTATTATAGGATGCTATTATTGCATTGCACAAGTATAACTTAGGGTTACTAAAGAAATAGAATGAGATAGGATAGTGCCATAGTTGCCTTCATTGATATAGTTGACTAAAGGTGAGAGGTTCCCTTAGTTATGAGAGTTAAGCTAATAATGAACCGATGGAGGGTGAGTATGACTAAGATGAATTCAAGGCTACGCTTAGTGTGAAGGGTAGTATGGGATGCCTCTCATACATTGCACAAGTGTGTCTTGAGGTTACTTAGAAGTATGGTGCCCTTATGGTAGAAAGACTTAAGACTTAACCATGAATATAAACTATGATTAAGATGACCAAAAAGGGATTCTTGGCTTGGGTAGTATTATGGGATGCTATTCTTACTTTGCACAGGTATACTTTTGAGATTACTTGAGAATGGTGCTATTATGGTATAGATGACCAAGGGTCTATTATGTTTATGTGATTATGAATTGTCTCCTATGCTCATTAACTATGTCTTATGATTGACATATGTTTATATGATGCTTATGTTGGAGACCATGCTATGACTATGATGACAATGATATTATCTCTTATGCTTATGTCTAATGTTGACTAACCATTCGATATGTTGTTATGATGTTGTGCTAGCATTCATACTTAGTACATTTTGTTCTAACGCATATTGCCTACATTCTAATCAAATGTAGGGTTGAGGAGATTGAGTTGCTTTGAAGGCTAGGTTTCCAAGGATCTAGAAGAGTTGAAGACTTGGTAAGTCCTCATAGCTTCGAGGACAAACACTTATTTCCTTTATGTCATTTCTTTATGTTTTAGACTTTGTATGGGCTGCATCTCAAGAGTTTTATTCAAGAGTTATGTTAAATGGTTTGAGGCCAAGAGTATAGAAAGACTTCCGTTTGCTTATGAAAATGTTTTCTATTGATTGGATCTAAAGAAAGTTTTATATTTTCCCGTGTTATACTTCTAGTACCTATGATATGATGCTAAGGGCTTGTATTAGACCCCTTCGGTGTCGAGTATGCTGTGTTACGTCTAGGGGGTACTCCTGGGTCATGACAAACTTGGTAACAGAGCACAAGGTTTAGAATGGTTCTAGGATTGTCTCAAACCACGTCTAGTAGGGTCTTTTTCATAAATGTGAAGCGCGCCACATTTATGAATAGGAGGCTATTGGATGCTTAGGAAACTTCACTTCTTCATTCGCCAAGTCGTGCCATAGATCTATAAGCTCTCTCTCTTATAACCTATCCGATGGACTTTGGGGTGACTATTAGAAGGGTTTATGCTTCAAGGAGTGGGGGAAAAAAGTTGGTTGTGATGCCTTATGTTTGCATAATCAAGACACAACTTCAAATTTGAGTGCCTACGATCGTACAATAGTAAAGTAACCCAACCAAGGGTTGGGGTCAATTCCCAAGGGAGTGGTTTTGAGAATTAATAGAAAAATAAAATTTAGTTCTAATTAGTCATAGCTATAGACATTATAGAACATAAACATACTAAATCTAAAGGGGGTGATGCAAGCGACAATTATCAATGGGGTTCTTTTGTATTAATTAACAACTACAAACAACAAAAATATACGAAAACTAGATAAAGAGACGTGATTCTTGGGATGTGATAAGAATACGAGATAAACTAAACTGTCGGGTACATGCTTTTGATAGTAAATTATTGAGTATTTGTGACTAGGCTACACTATAGTGGGGGTAAATTCACTCTCGAGCAACTTACCCCGAATCGACTCGATTTCTCTCGAACACCGAGTTGCCGCTTTAAGCACAGCCTCCGCCTTAGCCTATTCACTCTCTCGAGATGAATGTGTGGGAGAAGGACTAGGATTCACTCTCTCGAGCTGAACCCATGTCCACCCAGTACCACCGGCTATCAATTTAGTAGTCTTAGTTTTACGACCTCTCTCTCTCTCGCAAGCCAAAAACACTAAGATGAAATCGTATTTGCAACTACAACTCCATTAAGTTCATACAGAACTACTAAATGAAATCATATTTAAACAACAAATAAACCATCAACAAGCCAGACCCAACAGATAATCTAACCCATATTCACAACATCACACCTCAAGAATTGCGGTTTTAGCTACACATATAAAAGAGATAAAAAATTTATACCAAGATGAGTTTCCATAAACTGGGTATGAAGATTTAAGTCTTAAAACACGTCAAGAGTGAAGAATCTTCAAGACCCAAGTCCAATTTCTTGGAGTTGAAACCCTTTGAATCTTCAAGGTCATAGAACAAAGTATCCAAAACCCTCTAAAACTTAGACTCTCTCAAAAAATTGTAAAAAAAGTTCTAAGAATAATAGTGATATGATACTAAGCTAGAAATTTAAACAAGTATTTATAGTGTTTGAAAATGTGTTGCGAAGGACCCTTCCGCGAAGTTAATTGGGATCACCGATACATTCGACGATCCACCATTTGGTCGATTTCATCGCCTTCATGCGTAAGCATTTAGCCTCTTCGCGTTTTGAGTCGTTGGGCGATATGGTACTGCTTCACAGAACTATTCGGCGACACGCCGGTTGCTTCATTTTATCGTCAACATGACCTTTTCTTTTAAGGCTCAGCGCACTGGAACAAAAGACGATCTCCAGGCTGAGCGGCGACTCCCCAACTGGACTCGGCGATCTTCAGGTATTCATTTCTTCGTTCTTTTCAGCCGCCTTGTTCCTTCTGGCCAAGTAGTGTCCATGCTTTGGCTCAAACTCCAAATACTTGAAACTTAAAGATTTTCATCAGATATTGAGACAAAATATGCATTTGAGGACACAAATTCTATCAAAATATAGCCCTAAATGAGTCCAAATTGTGGAGTCATAAACACCCCAACTTAAACTTTTGCTTTTCCTCAAGCAACTCGAGTTCAGCTGTTGAAAAAGTGTGTCTCAAACAGTGCTACACAAGAATCAATCATGAATGAACACAATAAGACTCACTTTACACGTGCAAAGATCAATTGGGCACTCAAAGATTCAAGTTGTTACTCACCAATATCGAAGAACCTTATACTCACAATAGTTGCTTCAAATGAAAGTTCAAGCTCAACCAAAGTGTTCAAATGCACTCACACAAAGAATGATTCCATATTCACACAATGGTTCACAGTTTAAAGCTTCGGAATCAAATGCAACACTTATACTCACAAAGATGAACAAAATGAATAATTTCAACCATAGGTTTGCCCGTATTTTCCAATCAACACTTGCTTCGGCTCACTCAAGATCACAAAGGTCTTTCAATGCTTGTAATGGGGCTGAGTGCAAAGATATGGTCATTTAGGCTCAGTGTCTATATTCCTCATGAAACAAAGGTTCAATAACACTCCCTTTCATCATCTTTCATCATTCTCATTTATGCTCACATGTAGTCATATTATTCACTTCACATGGATAGTTGGAAACCCCAATTTTCTTTATACTTTCATAAATTTATTCCACAACTTTTTCATTCGTTTTTTTTTGCATGGAGGGGTTCCATTTTTCACAAAATCATGGGTAGAAGGGACTTTATGGTATTTCTTCATTTGCCTTCTCTTTTCACCACACCCCCAACTTAGGCTTTTGGCCTAAGTTGGCTATTCAAACAAAACACAACTTCATGAGGATTATGGGTGATGGATAAAGAAAGGTCACTGTTTTCATCAACTTTTTTCCAAAGAAAGATAAGGCTCAAGGGGTGTTCAAAAGAGGTTCACACACACTTACAAGGTAGGCCACAAAAGAGGTATATGTCAAATTGGCTCACACTCTTCGAAGTTTCCTAAGATCATATCAAAAGATAGCCTTACTTAGTCGACCGGACCAACGGGGAAAATTCTAGGTGTTGTCATGCATAGTTCATAGTAAGCTCATCACACGAGGCATCAACACTAGAGACAAACAAGAGTTCACACTTTCGCTAGTGTGCAACGATCATCAGAAGAGACTCAATTTAATAATTGGCTAGTGACAACGAGATGCAAAGAGTTCACATATTGTCTATGCAACTTCATTTGGCCTCATCGTAGCCACACATTCATGTTTTTTCGATTATGAGCACTATTTAAGTCATCGGCATTGATCAAAACCGATACTCAAATTTGCGAAAGAACAGTCACATTCAACACATACAAGAGGTGGCGAAAAAAAAATTTGGAAGAGGCAAAATCATTTACAATTTAAAGCAAAGGAAGCCACAAGCTCAAACCTTCCACGAAAGTAGTATTAACACAATTATAGCTTACAATGCAAATACATAAACAAAACACGATTCACGAATAGCACACAAAGGTGGGCCATACCCCACCACAATTTAAAGCAAGGTGTCTTTAAATGCAAATAATAAAATATCCATAATGTAAATTAAAGAAAGATAGAGAGGGGGGTAAAAAGGGGATCATGTCTAAGTTGTTGCTCCGTCTGTCTAGGCATCAGTTCCTGATGTGTCAACCTGGAGTTGGATAATAGTCCCCGGAGCCACTTCTGAAGGTTCATCGGCAACTGACTTGCTATAATTGTCCAAGTCATGAGCCGCCAAAAAGGAATGTATAGCTCTGTAGAATCCACAGGTCCACGAAGGAACAGTGGGATCTCGAAGGACAGATCTCTTGCTGGAACTAGGCTTTTAGCCCTCACTTTCCGTCTTGGGAGGATTCGCTTCATTTGTATCTTTCCTGAAATTTTTTGCTCTTATCTGTAGGGGTGGCATGCTTCTCCCTGCACCGTTAGATCTATCCATGTCTGAAAAGCTTCGAGGCAGAGTTAGAAAATATTCGACAAACAAAACAAGGACAATCAGCTGCAGGTAGACTTGCCAATCCTTTCGGCGAGTAAGGGGTTACCCGCCGAAGGTTTAGTACAGTATGGGTTCAAGGGGTGCAGAAAAGGGCGAACAAGAAGACTTTCCACGATTCGCCGAGTGCTTTTGGTGAACTCATACTTATCGCCGAAAGGTTCAGAAACCAATCAAAACATATAGCATGAAATTAAAGGCGTTATGGGGTCATTAGGCGAGCCACAGAGTTGTTCGGTGAGCTCGACCCAGCTCGCCAAACGGCCCAACGTACCTTCATGCAACCCACTTTCTCGAATTCAACCCTGCAACCCCTTTAAACAAAATCAAGGCATGCACAACTCAAATTAGGCTTAGACCTAATGACACTCATGCACAACCCACGATTTTTCATCTCCTTCAAGGTACAATTTTTGGGAATTAACAATTTAACTCAGTACAGGTAAAATTAGTGAATCTAACAGGCAACCAAAATTTTTAATCCTACCAGAGAGGCCCAATACACTTCAACAAGATAATATCATTGCATTGAGTACAAAATCGATAGAAAGAACTTAGAGTTTGGGAACCAACCTTTCGTGTTGACTAAAATGGAATTGAATCGCTAGGCAGCGATGTAATCCATGTTTTGAGCACAAATCAACAACTAAAAATAGCCCATAAATGCAAGAAATATAAAAACTAGAGTGCGGGTGTGAGTTTGGGAAGATGGAAAGGTGATGGAAAGGGAATGGATTTGAATATTTTAAACCTTTAGCCTGAAAAACCATCCAGTTTTTGCCCATTCAGCGACATTAGTCAGGATCGCCAAACCACTCGGCGTTTCGACGAGTATCCACTTGCCTGGCCGAATTTTATAAAACTTCCAGTTATTTTGGGAATCCAAACGGTAGTCTCCGTCGGGATCACCTGGTCGGTGATTCACCAATAATTTCATGTGCTCGCTGAGTTTTATAGACTCCAATGTAAGTTGGTCTTGAGTCTAACGGGAGTCTAGTTCAGAGTCGCCGAACCGTTCGGCAATTTGCTGATTGGACCTGTTGCTCGCCATTCTCCACCTTTCGTTCACTCTCCACACTTCCATTTGCACAATCAACATACCATTATTTTATCAAAGCAAAATAAAGAAATAAAGGGTTTTGAGTTTCCACCCAAACAGGACCTTAGTTAACGTCGTGGCACGATACAAGTCCACTTTCAAACCTCATATTTAGGGTAGACCATAGTGTCACTAGGTAAACCCCCTTTTTGTCTCAGATGTAGGTGAGATGACATCTGACCCATACGAGAGGAGGCTGACGGAAGGAGAGTAGTTCCGGCAGATATTTCTCTGGATATGGACGTTGACTCGTTATGCAAAGGCATCTTCGCGTACTCCGGCCTCTAGGCCTTCAGGTACACCCGCTCCTTCCTTTTTTTCACAGGTCCAAGGTGCTTCCTTCTCCTCCCAACCTTTCAGGATTACTCAGGCCATGATCCTGAAAATAGGGAATTTGACCTATTCAGCAGATGTGAGGGTGACTCGATTGGAGAGATCCATCCCAGGGATGATTGAGAGTGTTATCTTGGCAGCACTAACCCCCTTTAGAGTCTTCGTTGATGATCTGACTACTAGAGTCACTGCTTGTGAGAGCAGACAAGGGAAGACATCTGAGGTTTTGGATTTGAAAGCCGAAGTAACAGATTTAGGAAGGACGTAGACCATTTGAAGTCTACCGACTTCACTAAATTAATTAAGGGTGCAAATGAAGAGGATGCTCCTGAGACCTTAGGGATTCCTCAGGCTATGACCGGAGCATTACAGAGGGATGTCATAATAAATGAGGAGTCGAATGCAGAGACCAACAAAGAGTAGATAGTGGTAAATGATTATGAGATGAGAGAGAGCCGAGGGGAGAGAATATTTAGAGATTTTCCAGGTCTTGTGGAGACGGTTGTACAGTCGGTGATCCAGACATCGCCGAATGAGATGTCTACAACAGCTCTTAGTGGATCTGGCACTGCTATTCCTCCTGAGGTTACTCTAGGCACTGATGCCCATATTCAGAGTACCACACCGAATATTGAGGCCCAGACCAATACAGAGACTGCATAGACAGGATCCTTTCTCTACCTCTCTCTCTGTCTTACTTACTTTTACTTTTGGATACTTTTATTCGCATATTTGTTTGTGGTGGGGTGGGGCCACCTTTGTGCATATTTGTTTTGTTTATATATTTGGGTTGAAATTATAATTGTGTTAATACTGCATTTTTGTGGATGTTTAAGCTTGTCGCTCTGTATTTTATATTGCAAATGATTTTGACCCTTCCAAAAAATTTTGCCACTCCTTCTGTGTTGAATGTGGCTTTTCTTTTGCAAATTTGAGTATCGGTTCGAATCAATAACGATGACTTGAATAGTTCTCTTAATCGAACAAACATTAACGTGAGGCTACGATGAGACCAAGTGAAGTTGTATAGACAATATGTGAACTCTTTCCATCTTGTTGTGACTAGCCAATTATTAAATCGAGTCTCTTGTGATGATTGTTGCACACTAGGGAAAGTGTGAAGTCTTGTTTGACTTTAGTGTCGATGCCTTGTGTGATGAGCTTACTATGAACCATGCATGACAATACCTAGAATTTGCCCCGTTGGTCCGGTCGACTAAATAAGGTTGTCTTTTGATATGATCTTAGGCAACTTCAAAGAGTGTAAGCTAATTTGACATATACCTCTTTTGTGGCCTACCTTGTGAGTGTGTGAACCTCTCTTGAACACCCATTGAACCTTACCTTTTTTTGGAAGAAACTTGATGACAACATGACCTTTCTTGACCCATTACCCTTAATCTTCATGAATCGTCGTTGATTGCATAGCCAACATAGGCCAAAAGCCTAAGTTGGGGGTGTGGTGAAAAGAAAAGGGAGAGTCAAGAAGTGCAAGGAAAGCCTCCTTTAACCCATGGTGTTGAGAAAAATGGAACCCCTCTATATAAAAAAAAGAGAGAAAAAGAAAAAGAATGATAAAGAAAAGTTGTGGAATAAAGTTGAAAAGTACAAAAGAAATTAGGTTCCCAAACAATCCATGGGAGGTGAATAATAGGATGACTTATGAGCACTAAGGAAAATGATGAAGGAAGGGGAAAGGAAGTGTTGTGAGCACCACATTTAATGAGGATGAAAGTCACTGAGCCTAAATGACCATACCTTTGCACTCAACCCCATTACAAGCTTTGTAAAGACCTTTTTGATCTTGAGTGAGCTGAAACAAATGTCGATTGGAAAATACAGGCAAACCTATGTGTAAAATTATGCATTATTTTCCTCTTTTTGAGTGTGAGCGTTGCATTTGTGTGAATATGGAATCTTTCTTTGTGTGAGGGCATTTGAACACTTTTGTTGATCTTGAACTTGCATTTTGAGCAAGTATTGTGAGCATGAGATTCTTTGATAATGGTGAGTCACAACTGGAATCTTTGAGCGCACAATTGATCTTTGCATGAGTAAAGTGAGTCTTGTTGTGTGCATTCATGATTGATTTTTGTGTAGCACTATTTGAGACACCTTTTTTTGAATAGTTGAACTCTAGTTTGCTTCAGGACAAGCAAAATTTTAATTTGGGGGTGTTGATGAGTCCACAATTTGGACTCATTTAGGGCTATATTTTGATAGAATTAGTGTCCTCAAATGCATATTTTGTCTCTATATCTGATGAAAATCCTTAAGTTTCAGTTATTTGAATTTAGAGACAAAGCATGGAACATTATCGAGCAAAAAGGAATAAAGTGGCTGAAAGAAGGAAGAAAAGACGGCCTGACGATCGCCTAATCCATTAGGCGTATCGCCGAAAGGCCTACAACCTCGCCTAATGTTCCCATGTGCTTAGTCCTGAAGTAAAAGGCCTACAACCGAGCAGTTCCACAAAGCATCACCATATCGCCCGGAGATTCAGAATGCGAAGATGTTGAAGGCAAAAGCTAAAAGGCAAGGTACTAGACCAAAGGGCGGATCGCCGATTAGTTCGGCGATCCCGACTAACTGCCCCAAGTGGATCCTTCCCAGCACACTTTTTGACAACTATAAATACCCGCTATAATCTGTACCTTAGTATGAAGCTGTTGGAGAACTAAGTTTTAGAATAGAACAATTAATGTCTCCAAAAATGTAAAAACTGTTCTATTCTAAAACATAGTTCTCCAACAGCTTGATTGATACTGAATTGGAGGTGATGGTCTGGCTCAGGGTCAATACAACTTCCATAAATTATTTCAAGATCTTGTCCAACCCCTCAACTTTTTTGAGGATACGAGAAAGCATATCCTCAGACCAACCACCTTCCGAATCCTTTTGCTTGTGGCGCTCATGGGGAGGCACATACCTGTCCTTCTCCCCATCCTTCCAGTTAGGATTTTCGTCTCTCCATTCACTGTTGTGATCCTTCCAACCCTCTTCTCTAGCCCAACCTTGGTTACAACCCTACCTCGGGTAGTTTGAACGATAACCACCACCTTGGTTGGCTACAAAATTTACCTCTTCATTATACAAGGCTTTAAACTTCGTCTCCTCAATATTTACACACCCGACCCCAACGGCATTGACACTACAGACACCAACCCCCATGACATTTTTGGATAAAATGTCAGGTTGTGTCATGATCTTGTGCATGGTTTGGTCACTCTCATGATCCTTTTCCATTTGCTCCTTGGATAGCTTGAATGTGAGAGGGGAGACGTGGTCCTCGTGGGTGTACCACGCTCTGTTGATGGTTGTCATTCCATCTAGAAGTTGGGTGACTATTGTATACGATTGTTGCATCAAGCCTCCAGGTGAAAGTTGGTCAGCAACACCTTTGTTTACCGAGTCTAAACTCCGATAAAAGTACTATAGCAGCACGTTATCCGGCAGAGCATGGGTTGGGCATTGAAGCACCAACTTTTTGAATCGCACCCAAGTTTCGTGCAAAGCCTCTCTTTCTAGATGCTTAAAGCTTTGGATATGGTACCGAAGATTCATCATGTTCAAGAGAAGGAAAAATCGCACGTTAAATGCGATGACCAACTCCTCCCAAGAAGAGATGGATTCGCGTGGCAACTCAGCTAGCCATTTGCACGCTTCTTCCATCAACGAGAAAGGGAATAACATTAATCGGACTGACACCTAAGAGATGTTTTTGAAAGAGAATGGTCCGCACACATCTACGAAGTTACGAAGATGATTGTGAGGATCCTCATGCGCCAATCCACTGAAAAGCCCTTTTAGTTGTAATAGTTGCAACATAGTGCTTGTTATATGGAACACTGCATTTCCTTCGACTAGAGGTAAATGGATGGCCCCAATACCTCCCATGAGATGGGGGGACATTAATGTTGGGCTCCTGCATATCGTTGAGATTTCTGATGTCGTCTTGGTGGCCCACCTGGCTGCTATTAACACTCATGCTTCTTGAAATATTTACACAAACTAATGAAACAAAACTACAAATTAAGTAAGTAGAGCTACAACTAAGAAGAGCAAATTTTTTTTTACTTAACTACAAATTCTCAATTAACACCACTCCCCGGAAGCGGAGGCATTTTGATGGTTGCATAATCAAGACACAACTTCAAATTCGAGTGTCTGTTATCTTACAATAACCCAACTAAGGATTGGGGTCGGGTCCCAATGGAGTGGTTTTTAGAATTAATAGAAAAATGAAATTAAGTTCTAATTAGTCATTGCTATAGACATTATGGAATATAAACATACTAAATCTAAAGGGGTGACGCAAGAGTCAATTATCCGTGGGGGGTTGTTGTATTAATTAACAACTACAAACAGCGAAAATATACGAAAACTAGATAGAGAGACAGGATTCTTGGGATGTGATACGAATACGGGATAAACTAAACTATCGGGTACATGCTTTTGATAATAAATTGTTGAGTATTTCTGACTAGGCTAGACTATAGTGGGGGTAAATTCTATGTCGAGAAACTTACCCCGAATAGACTAGGTTTCTCTCGAACACCGAGTTGCCACTTTAAGCACAGTCTCTACCTTAGCCCATTCACTCTCTCTCGCTAAATGCGTGGGAGAAGGACTAGGATTCACTCTCTCGAGCTGAACCCATGTCGACCCAATACTACCGGCTATCAATTTAGTAATCTTAGTTTTACGACTTCTCTCTCGAGCAAGCCCAAAACACTAAGATGAAATCGTATTTACAACTACAACTCCATTAAGTTCATTCACAACTACTAAATAAAATCACATTTAAACAACAAACAAACCATCAAGAAGCACGACCCAACAAATAATCTAACCAATATTCACAAAATCACACCCCAAGAATTAGGGTTTTGCCTAGACATGTAAACGAGATAAAAACTTATAGCAATATCAATTTCCATCAACTGGGTATGAAGAATTATGCCTTAACACATGTCAAGAGTGAAGAATCTTCAAGACCCAAGTCCAATTTCTTAGAGTTGAAACCCTTTGAATCTTCAAGGTCTTAGAACAAAGTCTCCAAAACCCTCTAAAACTTAGACTATCTCAAAAAACTGTCAAAAAGTTCTAAGAATAATAGTGATATGATACTAAGCTAGAAATTTAAACAAGTATTTATAGTGTTTGAAAATGTGCTGCGAAGGACCCTTTGGCGAAGTTTGTCAGGACTTCCGATACATTCGGTGATCTATCGTTTGGTCTATTTCATCGCCTTCTTGCTTAAGCCTTTAGCCTCTTCACATTTTGATTCGTTGGGCAATATGGTACTGCTTCGCAGAACTGTTCGGTGACACGCCGAATACTTTATTTCATCGCCAACTTGACCTTTTCCTTCAGGCTCAGCGCATTGGAATAAAAGGCTATCTCCAGGTTGATCGGCAACTCACCAACTGGGCTTGGCGATCTTCAGGCCTTCATTTCTTCGTTCTTTTCAGCAGTCTTGTTCCTACTTGCCATGTAGTGTCCATGCTTTGCCTCAAACTCCAAATACCGGAAACTTAAGAATTTTCATAAGATATTGAGATAAAATATGCATTTGAGGACACTAGTTCTATCAAAATATAGACCTAAATGAGTCCAAAATGTGGACTCATCCATGCTAACTATTGCTATATGACTTGAGAGATTTGAGATGATAGATTGTGACGTTTTCTTCAGTAGGAATGATGCTTCATTGTTGCCTTTATGTTATGTAAGATGTTTAGAAGAAATTGTGTAGGCTTGCTCCCAAGGAGCAGATAATGTGCCTACCTAGCAAGGTGATTGTGAGGTTATGGTTAGTTCTTGGTAGGACCCGATTTAGTCGTGTTGAGTATTGAAGTATGTTGATGGATTGGTTTAATAGGGTGTTTGAATAATGCCTAGATGGGTTGAGTGAATGGACTCCTATAAGAAGGGTAGAAGTGTAATTCACCATGGTTTAGAATCATCTTGTGTGATGGATGTAAAAGCTTAAGTGTTGACTTACTCCGATCGTAGAATGGAAAGAAGTGATGCTTCGAAGAGTTTGTATAGGTTTGCTCCCAAGAGGGGAGATAATGTGCTTAGATAGCAAGGTTGTTGAGTATGTTGATGTTCATAAGTTAGGGTTCCTAGAACTTTTCACCTTGAGAGGTGTAGTGAGTATGAGAAGTTTAGTCCCGGTTTGTTAGGCTCATGTGAGATCTTGAGTGGGATTAGAAAGGTTGCTTGTGAGCTATAGTTGCTTAGTGAGAACCTCTTCAATTTAGAAGTACAAGTAGAGGTCTTAGACCGGAAAGTTAATAAATAGAAGAACAAGAAAGTTTTTTCATATATTGGTAAGGAGTGTTCTATACTAAGGAATTTGGTTAAGAATGCTACTTGGGAGGCCAAGGGCCAATGAGATATCCCGATGTCCTAATCCTTTTTTCTTCTACTCCTATTCAAGCTTGAGATGATAAGTTCCTCTTCATTTGCTTTTATGTGAAGTCATATGTGAATTGTATGTTTACATGTTGAGCATGTTGTGACTAGTTCCTCCTTGAACAAGACTAGTTATGAGAGTATCATGCCTTGAGTTGCATTGGGTATGTTTAGTAGGAGTTGAACTTTTCCTCCTTGTTTATGTGCATTAGATATGTTGCATGCATGATGGGCTGCTAGTCTAGAGTTGTTTCCTTTAGGGAGTGTTTAGAATCGTCATTCGAGGACGACTCTTCCCAAGGGGGAGATATTGTAACACCCCGGAATCTAGTAGACTAAACTAGGGCCTTAAGTTAGGGTTCTAAGGTTTGGAATGAGGGTTAGAGTCATTGATTGGACTGCCCGTGCATAGAATGAGAGGTTAGTGGTTGAACGTCAAGGCACATCTTACACCCCGTAGTCTTATAGGCTAACCTAGGCTTTGGTATGAGGGGTTGTCAAGTCTAGGGAGTTGGCAAGGGCCTAAGCTATCAATGTAGAGTGAAAGATAACTTGTTCTCTTATGTGTCTAGTTGGCGATTGGGTAACATGATCGCCCAAGTGACTTGGCGATGCACCAAAGTACACTTGGGGTCGCCTAGTGGGCAGTCCCCTTGGCATAAGTGGTGGGAGAATGGGCGAGCAAAGTCTTGGCTCGCCGAATGGATTGGCGAGTCGCCAAGCTGCCTCCCCCATCGCCCAAGTGGCCTGCCCAATTTATGAAGCTACTGAAAATTTGGGCGAGCCATGGGTCCACTTGACGAGTCGCCTAGTGCCCTTGGCGAGCCATGAGTGTGCAAAGGGCGAGCTAAGTCATGAAGGCTTGTATTTTTTAAGTTAAAACGTTTAGGGTCCATAGTCTTTTACCAAACTTGACCCTACATTATTATATTCCTTTCCTAGAAACTATTTAAGCTCATTAGACCTAAGTTTACCTCAATTAAGTCATTCTCCCTAGAATAGAAAGAAAACCCAACTTCATCCCCTACATAGAATATTTCTCTCTCTAAAATACCCAAGAAGAAGAAGAAGAAGAAGAAGAATAAGAAGGGGAACATGAGATGGAGGCTTGGTCGAAATCTTCTATTGAAGGAAGCTTAGTAGAGCCTTGAATTAAGGTATGTGAAGCTTAATTGTATATGGGTTCTTCCATCCATAGAGCCCCCGTAGTTTTCCCCACTTGTGAAATGAAAAACCCAATTCTAGCTAGGCTTGTGCTTGCATTGTGGGTA
The DNA here is from genome assembly GCA_036250505.1 of Solanum acaule. Classification (NCBI taxonomy): domain Eukaryota; kingdom Viridiplantae; phylum Streptophyta; class Magnoliopsida; order Solanales; family Solanaceae; genus Solanum; species Solanum acaule. The sequence goes on from JAJOOR010015513.1 coordinate 49,514, forward strand.
GGGTTCGGGTGTAACTCCAATCTAGTGGATAACACCCAATTATGATTCATTTAGCATTGTGGTATGATATTATGATGAATTCATGTGAATTCTATGATGAACCCCTGTCTAAATTGATGAATGTGATATATTTGGGATTATGCCATTAGAAGACAAATTAAAGGTTCATGAGTAATCTTCCTAATCTAATTTCATTAGTATTAATTGATCAAATTTAGGGTCATATAATCATGAATTGATCTAGACCTAATTGGATAGGATTGATCTTGGCTTGTAATGTTGAAATTAAACCTTTTGGATGAATTGTCGCTAGAATCACCTAGAAATGAAGAATGTGGTTGAGTGCCTTGAAATCTAGGTTCATAAGATGCTTTCATGTAGTAGAGTTGTTAAGAGTGAAGACTCCTAGTTATGAATGTTGAAGGCTAATGTGATTGACGATAGATGCTAAGGCTCTGAGAGTAAAGTCTAAATAAGAATAGAGTCTAATAGGTACAATTATCGTGAAAGGCCTATACTCACCTAACCTACCTTATGAATGCTTGAAAGTATGAAGGGATAGAATACCTTGAGCATGGATGGATTGTCAAGGACATCTTTCCATCAGAGATTGGTGTTAAGCAAGGCCTAATAAGTAAACCTTAGGGTGCATGCTTGGATCCAAGTGGATATTGACAATGAGATGGAGTGTCACACAAGAAAGGGTCCGGGCTCCATGTTGAAAGGAGAACCACAGCTAGTTGATGTGAGGACTATCCAAGTTAAAGGGGGAACTCTTACTGTAACACCCCGTATTCGAAACAGACCAAAATGCAGATTTTGAGAAGTTCCAGGTGCAACACACGGTTGCCATCCACGGACCGTAGGTCAGACCATGGCCCATGCTGGTGGTCCTTGGTTCACCACTGAAACCCCTCACAGACCCAGCTCAGAAAATTTACTAAGTCTCGACTCACGGACAGACCCACGGTCTATAGATCAGACCACGGTCCGTGGTCTGTGTCCGTGCGTCAAGACCTCATTTACCCAGTCTCTGACACAAACTACGGTCGACCAGCATGAACCGTCAATTGATCCACGGTCCGTAGGTCTGACCGTAAGTTAGGGTCAACAACCAGTTAGCTGAATATTATTGATAGGTCAACTTCAGATGATCATATATTTTATCACAAAATGAATTAGTGTCCCATGGCTTATGATATGATGGATAATTGAATTATCTTTCCAACGCCACCGAGTTTGCTAAATTCCGACCTCCGAGTAAAAAGTTATGCACATTTTAGTGAAGCCTTGTCAGGCAGACTCGACTTACGGACCCAATCGACGGACCGTCGATTGATTGACGGACCGTAGGTCCAATCCGTCATTCACTCCGACAGCAGTTAATTCAGGGGTCTGTTGTTCTTTTCCTATTTCGTTTAACCCCTAAGATACGTCGTTTTGACCCTAAATCATGAGGTTTTAGTTAGTTTAAGCCTAGAAACATAACTAGAACTTACCTAAGTCAAATCATTAATCAAACTTAGAAGAATTAGAACGCTAAGAGGAAAAAAGAGGTCAAGAACCCTAGTTCAGGAACGCAGCAAGGTTCCTTCAGTTCCAACCCCAAAATCGAAGGATTTCTCCGTGGAATTCGTCACCAGGTATGTGGGATTTCATTAGTGGGTTCCTTTCGCCCATTAGGTCCCTAGAATTCAGTCAGATTATTGATTCCATGATTATGAACAGACCTAGGGTTTCTAGAATTACAGCAGATCATCATGAATTAGTTATTAATATGTTCCAAATCTGATTATCATGTTATTACATCGTTTCTCGCATGAATTTCAGAACCCTAGCTATGTATTTCTTTAGTTCTTGAATTACACATGCTAGGTTAGATATCTCA
>JAJOOR010015514.1:0-37335 GCA_036250505.1 Solanum acaule
AAATCAAGATTTTGAAAGGGCAACCAAAGTCTACATTGTGTATGTATCCTTTATCCTAATTTCATTTCTTAAGTTTTGTGTTTGAATTTTGATGAATAATTGTGTTTACTAAAATACAGGAAATGTAAACTTTAAATTTAAATGTCTTATTGCTCTTTTTTATGGTTTAAAATCGCTGCAAATTGTAATTATATACTATTATATGGGATAATCTTAGTAGCATTGACTACTAAATTTTCAATTTTTTGGGTGAGATCATTCAATTCCTCACCTTAATTGTAATCTCTTCCTTAATTTTTCCCTTTCCCGACCCCTAATTTGTAAAACAATAATATATCAATGAATATCATATATTATCACATTAAAAAAGAGTGTCATGTGATATAACTTTGTTAGTTGGACATTAAAGAAAGAATAAACAAAAAAAAAAAGAAACATAAATTCTCTATAGCAATTAGTTACAAGTAAAGTTATTCTCGGTATTGATGTATGATAATTTCCACCGCTTCTTAGCCCTGTGTTGTTTCACCACAAAAGAGAAATAGCATGACTTTTTGGGTTTTAAGAGCTCTGGAAGGAAAATGAAGAGTTGTGACTTTTCCGAAAGATAGTGACTTCTGTGACTTTTGGGAAAAGTTGTGATTATTCTTAAGGATTGTCGCTTTTCCAAGGGGTTGTGACTTTTCCAATAAAGCACAATAAGCACATGTTGACGCTATTGTTTGCTGTTTAAAAATATATGTGTTTGCTCTTATTTTTTAAAAACAAAATTTCTTCTTATTCTTCACAAACAAATTCTAGCGTACTTTTTAGCCGTTCAGTGGTTAGCTGACGTTGTGATTTTAGGTAGCAATAGTAATACAATTTTAACAGCATGAGCAACCAAGACCAATTTTCCGGCACCTCCGAAAGTCTGCTTATTGAAAACTTACCTCAGAAAAAAACCGAAAATTGAGACAGAATGTGAAGAAATTGATAGGATTAGTAAGCTACCTTATGCTCTTATTGTCCAAATTCTTTCTTTATTGTCCATAACAGACATGTTAGAACATCTATTCTCTCTAAAGATTGAAAATACTTCTGGACTTCTATCAACAACGTTGTTTATGACACCGAGGAGTATGGTCGTTTAGATAGCTCAATTGTGCATAAATTAATTTCCTTCACGGTTAATGTACTAGCTCTCTTTAGCCATTAATATATTCAGTCTAAACTTTGTGTTCATATATGATGATGGTCTCTCATATTTTCCCGTAATTGACAAGTGGCTTGAATTTTCTGTGAATAAGAAAGTGGAGGTTTACGCCTGAATATACGTTATGGAACTTTTTATCCTACTGGGAATGACCAACCCTATAGCTTACCAGAAGTTCTCTATAGTACTTCATCGATTATAAAACTTCAGTGTAATAATTGGAGAATATGAGAAGATTGCGTACTAAATTAAATATCTCTGAAGAGTTTAACGCTGAAAAGTTTGTTTATCCGGGATAAACAAATTAAACAAATAATGACAAATTGTCCTCAATTGGAATCATTGAATTCATATGGATTTTTTGGTTTTAATCGTTTGCACAAAATCCATATAGGTTCAAAGATTTCAATTAAGGACAATTTGACATTATTTGTTTAATGTGTTCATCCCGGATTAACAAACTTTTCAATGATAAACACTTCAGAGATGTCCAATTTAGTACACATTCTTCTATTGTTCTGCAATTATTATAGTTGAGTTTTATAATTGTGGAACTACTACTGAGAACTTCTGGCAAGCTATAGGGTTCGTCATGATGGCCAGTCGGATAAGCAGTTCTATAACATATATTCAGGCGTAAATCCTCCACTTTCTTATTCACAACAAATTCAATCCACTTGTCAATTGCGGGAAAAGAAGAAACACCATCATCACATCTAAACATAAAGTTTAGACTAAACTTTTTAATGGTAGAGCAGCTAAGGAGAGGCAGTACATTATCCGTTAAGGAAATGAATTTGTGCACTGTCAAGATTAATATTGGCTGCAATTGATCCATCATGATCATCCTGACGGGGATCGGTATTCACTCAAAGGTGATACATGCTGCTTTGAAATTGTTGCTCTATATGTTGAAGATTTAATGATTTCTGTGGTTTTAATCATACCAAAATTAAGCTCAGGGACTTGTCATCTTTGAAGAATGCAAATCTTGATCTCTATTGTGATGAATTAGATGAAATAAATGAGCACATAAGGAAAGATCTTTTGGCAAGCGTTCGTTGTGCTAATGATCTAATATTGTCATCCTGGTTTACCAAGGTTAGTTATCAGTCCCAAATGTCTCCAGACTTTTTATGTTGATTGTGAATTGAGCTCTTGTTTTCTACCTATCAACTTGATTGTACGATGGGGGTCATGATTTTTTCAATTAACTTGATTAATTATCTATTGATTCACTTCCTTTTAATTAACTCATATAGTTTTAATTGAGTAGGTGAGGTTAAATATTATTTCCTTTATTGGTCTAAGCTATAAGGTGTTACAAGAATGGGAAAGCACTATTAGTTTAGTTTGTAAGCCCTATAAATCAATGTACTTACCTTTATTCTGCCTTATTCTTCTATTCAGGTGATTTCTAGTTTGATGTTGGAAGAGGAGCACATCTCCTCATTGTTGCTGGAATGCAGATGGTTGAGAATGAGTTCTTGTATTTCAAAACTTTCCTTCCCCTAGACACCTCTTAAGGCCGTCTCGTAATTTGGAAAACCTAATGATATTTCCTGATATGCCAGTATGTTTTCAATTCACAATATCTTTATGTCAAATGTATATTGATCCCTTACAGCCTCAACGACTTCAATTTCATTACTATAGCTGTTGAGATTACCACCTAACCCGATTTGTCCTTGTTCTGTATTTGTAGTACCACACTTTTTTAAGGGCGAAGACATTGATTTGCTGGAAGACAAGTACCTCTCATTTGAACTAAACATATTAAAAGTTCCCTTACAGAATTTGAAGAATGTCAAGGTTATGCCATTTTGTAGTCGTATGCGTAGTTTTGACGCAATAAAGCTCCATCAATTCTTGAAGTTCTTACTTGAGCCTGCAATAAATCCTGATAAACTTGTTATAGTATTAGAGCATAAGAACTGCATCATTTGTTCTACTAATACCTCAAATCTAATGAAGCATTTGTTAGCTTTTCCAACAAGTGCAATTATTTCCTTCGGACCAATTAGTCATAATATTTTCTATTCATAGTTTTTTTCTCTTATTTTTGTTGCCATTTTTTTTGTTTTAATGAGGATAACTTGTTATGAAAATTAAATTTTGTGTCAATCATCAATTAGAACAAAAAACAGCTAATCGTCCCTTAACCTATGGTTTGTTCTTGTAAAAAGGAGAGCTGGTTTACATATCCCTCTACAAGGATGGAATCAACCTTATTGGGAGTAGACTAGCTGGTTGGGCGGCCTAGATTGATTATCACTCTTACTAGTTGGGCTGGAAGTTTATTCGATTACTTGATATTGTGGTTACTTGGGTTGGGAGCCTGACTTTTGTTTCTAGGGTCTGGATTTGTGGTGCCTTTCTCTCTTGTAGACTTAGTTACTCTTTATACCTATCGGGCTTACGGGGGTCTGTTTGAATTTCATTTTAACATGTGCATGAGTATACATTCTAGGCTTATAGGGGTCCAGTTAGGTTAAGCCTAGATGTACCTAGATTAACTTTCAATATGCTCGTATGCTTTCTTTCATATCCGTTTTGACCTCTGATCTGTTACCATAACTTTTGTTCTTTCTCACCCGTATTGGGATTAGGGTTATTTAGGCTGGATACTTCTTGTGATTCCTTGTGAGGGGACGTGGATTCACGGTTGGTTAGTATTGATTGATCTAATATTCGACATCCTTTTGGGAGTCAACACCACTCGGGATACTCTTTCTAGTTGGATGGATTTGAAGTGGTCTATCTAGATGGGCGATTTTGATATTTAGAGACCCTTTTGGGAGTCGACACTCCCCCATGTCAATTTTTCTAGTTGGGCTGGGAGTGGACTAGCTGGCTGGGCGACCTAGATTGAATATCACTCTTGCTAGCTGGGCTGAAAGTTGATTGGGTTATTAGATATTGTGGTTACTTGGGTAGGGAGCTTGAATTTTTTTTCTTGGGTTTGCATTTGTCGTGCCTTTCTCTCTTGTAGACTTAGGTACTCTTTATACCTATCGAGCTTACAGGGTCTATTTGATTTTCATTTAAACATGTGAGTGTATGTTCTATTCTTATAGGGGTTAGTTAGGTTTAGCTTAGGTGTACTTAAATTTACTTTCAGTATGCTTTCTTTCATATCCGCTTTGACCTATGTCTGTTTCTAGATTCTATCTTTTCATATTGATTTTACCTTTGTTGCTCAGTTAACACGTGATGTCTACAAAGTACCTAGTTTTTATACTCATGCTACAATCTTAATTTGTTTCATCATGTAGGTGCGGTGATTGTTTGTGCAATTAGAAGAATTAGGGATTTGGAGATGAGTGTGAGCACTTGGAGTCTTGCATCACCTTATCTCATTATGTACTTATTTAGGTAATCTTTTTCCTTTTTGAACAAGCTTTGTTTTTTTCCACTTTTGCGATTTTTACTCTTATTTTAGACAACTCTGTACTTCTGATTTCTAGGTTATGGGCGGGACATTTTGTATATTGTTTTTTGTTTGCTCCCGCTTTTGTTTTGTTTGGTGGTTTAGTTTGTTTTCTATTTAGTTGTACCCTTATACTTATTGCTTGCTATTCTAGGTTATACATTAGTTTCCCTACTTGAGGGTTATAGTATATGCTCTCACAACTCGAGGAATCGGGTCGTGAAAAGTTGGTATCAGTGCCCTAGATTTGCCTGTCTCACTTGTACATAGCTAATACAGATTGGAGATTTCTAAATCGGTGTGGAGACATTTGTATCCTATCTTTAAGAGGCTATAGGGTGTCTTTAGGAATTTATCCTCTTTTGTATCGCTTTCATGCAGCGTGTCTGTAGTTGGTTTCTTGAAATCTCACTTGTTTAATTCTTTCCAAATGATGGCTCATACACGACATACGACAACTCGAGGAAGGTGTCGACATCTACTGCAGGCCATGAGTGCAGCACTAGCCCTGAAGAGAGAGAGAGACGTGTGGAGCCATCATCTGATCCTCTAGTAGTTTAAGTTCCAGTTCAATCAGCGGGGTCAAGCCATCTTAGTAGTCACCTGGACCCTCTATGGCTCCGTACCTTCAGGCACCCATTGTACAACTTCTGATTGTGCTTGGGGCATGTAACATGATAGAGCTGCAGCTACACTAGCACCATATGATCAGCCTACAACAGAGGCACCTCAGGTCCAAGTACCACCTAGAGGTGCCCAACCCGTGAATGTGGCTGAAGCCATACCTTTCAAGAAGAAGATGCTTGGAGTGTTTCTCATACTCTATCCTCTAATGTTTTTGGGGTTGTGGGTGGGGATACCCATAAGTTTCTTACAACTTGCCATTAGCGACATCATATTCTAGGTCTAGTGGAGTCGAGAGGAGCCGAATTCATGGTGTATCTGTTAGATGGGTCAGCTAGTAAGTTGTGGCATACCTTTATTTAGACTAGTTCAATTAGGTCTCCTCTTTTCACTTGGACCATGTTTTTTGAAGTATTTTTAACTTGGCTCATCCCTCACAACTTCAATGATCGCCTCAAGATAAGTTCTACAGGTTAGAGCAGTACTCCCATGAGTGTGTTAGAGTATGAGGCGAGGTTCCACAAGTTGTTCTACAACACTACTATGATGCTACCTACTAACAAGAAAAGATTTTAATGCTCTGTCTGTGGGTTATCACATCAGCGGATGGAGACTTAGTCTATAGTTTCTATGTATCATTTATTTCTCGATGTTGTTGATCACGAACACACTATTGAGTAGCTTAGTCATGAGCCCCAAGGTGGGAATGAAAAAAGGTCTACAATGATGCGAAAATCTTGAAGTTGTTGCTTGATTCAGAGAAGTTGGGCATAACACGAGGCAACAACAACGTATTATGCTTCAGCCATTGACAAGGTGACTGAGTTATGTTTCCTAGTTGCTCATAATACTAAGCATGACCCTAAGAAGTGAGCCAATTTAGATGTTCTTTTTTTACCTACCAAGTAGACTACGTAGTCTGCAAATGCAAATCCGACCAGATCCAATAAATCATCTGTAGGATACCAGAGAACTAGGCTCAACCTTCGTTTGAGATATCACAAAATCCTTTTGATAGCCTTCAGATGGGATTTCTTTGGACTTAATTGGAAGCATTCACATAGTCCGACACTAAATACAATGTTAGGTCTGTTAGCAATTACGTATAATAGAGATCCGATCATTCCTAAATACTTTGTGTCATGTACCAAGACCATGTTCATCTTTATCAAGCTTCGTTGTTATTGAAATTATAGTGTTATTCTTGTTTGCTTCATTCATGTTAAACTTCTTTAGTAGCTCCTTTATGTACTTCTACTGATGAGTTGAACTTCTAGATGAGGACTGTTTAATTTGAAGACCCAAGAAAAAGTTGAGCTCTCCCATTATACTCATTTAAAATTCGCTGCTCATCACTTTTGCAATGTCAGCCCCATGTTTTGCATATTTTCCTCCAAAGATAATGTCATTTAGATACACCTGAACTATGAGCATATTGGAACCCTAATTTCGAAGAATAGTGTATTGTCAATCTTCCCTCTAGAATAGCTCTGTGCAAGCAAGAAGCTTGATAGGTGATCACACCATGCTCTTGGGGATTGTTTTAATCCATACAAGGCTTGTCCTGTTTGTACACGTAGTCAGGATGGTCAGAATTTTCAAATTCGGGTGGTTGTTTGAAAAATTAAAGAAACTTTGACCACCTAAACAAGAACTGTGTTCTTGTTGAATTTTCAGAGACAAAAATGCAATACAATAAAATAGAGATTTTATCGTAAAAAACTTCCTTAATCAAGGGAAAAAAACAATGATCTACCCTCGTAGCATTTTAAACCAAACTTCCCTAACTTCAAAGAGGAACTTTAGATTACAACTCTATAATAAAAACGAATAACTCTAGTAAATCACGTAAATTGCTCACTCTAACTGTTCAACAATTAACTATAATCGTATACTCTACTCTCCAAGAAGCCAAACTCACTTTTTGTTACAAAACCTCACAAATTCTCTTTCACTCATAGTACAATTATCTCTAAATAATAATTCTAAGATGAACCAATCCAAACTAAGCCTATTGAAAGAAAAACCTAGCTGTAGTTCTTCTTTGTTCTGTCGTATACTCTTTAGCGTTTCACTGCTCTCGCCACTAAATTCTCTCAATTTATCAATTTCCAAAGCTTTTTTTTCTCTTTGTGAAAGATCCTTTTATAAGGGCGGATTTAACCCTAATTGAATCCTACAAGGAAAGCAATTATTTTCCTATTTTTTTTTCCTTTCCAGAGAAGGAGTCTTCTTCACTATTTTGCTTTAATTAGGAGTGTTTGTCTTCGACGTATTATTTCTTCTTTCCCACTCTTTTATCTTAGTTCTGGTACAAGCTTGTGAACCTGGTTCACTTCGTCATTGTCAAAACTTTACTCAGAATATTGTCATATCATCATTAATTTATTTCTTCTTTGACGAATCAACTTCTCGAGTATCTATCAACATATATAGAGATTAGTTAGAGAACTCGATATCTTGACCATGGTTCTTTTTAATGCAATGTTGTAAAATATCAATTATATAGTCATTAAGCTAAATTAATAGAAATTATTTGAATAATGGAAATCAAGTCCTATTAATTGCGACTCCTATAAAATAAAAATGCAATGTAGAGACGTGAATAACATCTAATTTAACATAAAGTTGTTGACATGATGATGCATGTGAGTTTGTCGCGGCTCTCCTTATCTTTTATGGATTCAAATATAATTAAAATTTATAAAAAGGAAAATAATAATTTTAAACGGATTAAAAGGGAAAATAGGTGTGAAATATTGAAACAAGGGACTATATCTTTTTCAAATGTCTAAGAAGTCGTCAATGATGATTTTAGCATGCCATGAGAAACCTATTTAGGATAAATAATCAACTAAGAACCATTAATGACATAAATATCTTGAATGTCTAGATCTCATTAATTAATTAATTTATATATATATATATATATATATATATATATTCTTTCTATGATCTGACCAAAAATAGAAAAAAATTAAATGGTCATCTCCATGGCCATATATAAATAGTGTGACTTTAGCCCTTTCAATGAAAATATACATACATTCAACAACATTAAAACAAAAAAATCAAGATTTTGAAAGGGCAACCAAAGTCTACATTGTGTATGTATCCTTTATCCTAATTTCATTTCTTAAGTTTTGTGTTTGAATTTTGATGAATAATTGTGTTTACTAAAATACAGGAAATGTAAACTTTAAATTTAAATGTCTTATTGCTCTTTTTTATGGTTTAAAATCGCTGCAAAATGTAATTATATACTATTACATGGGATAATCTTAGTAGCATTGACTACTAAATTTTCAATTTTTTTGGTGAGATCATTCAATTGCTCACCTTAATTGTAATCTCCTCCTTAATTTTCCCTTTCCCGACCCCTAATTTGTAAAACAATAATATATCAATGAATATCATATATTATCACATTAAAAAAGAATGTCATGTGATATAACTTTGTTAGTTGGACATTAAAGAAAGAATAAACAAAAAAAAAGAAACATAAATTCTCTATAGCAATTAGTTACAAGTAAAGTTATTTTCGGTATTGATGTATGATAATTTCCACCCCTTCTTAGCCCTGTGTTGTTTCACCACAAAAGAGAAATTGCATGACTTTTTGGGTTTTAAGAGCTCTGAAAGGAAAATGAAGAGTTGTGACTTTTCAGAAAGATGGTGACTTTTGTGACTTTTGGAAAATGTTGTGATTATTCTGAAGGATTGTGGCTTTTCCAAGGGGTTGTGACTTTTCCAATGAAGCACAATAAGCACATGTTTACGCTATTGTTTGTTGTTTATAAATATATGTGTTTGCTCTTATTTTTTAACAACAGAATTTCTGAAATTCTTCTTATTCTTCACAAACAAATTCTAGTGTACTTTTTGCCGTTGAGTGGTTAGCTGACGTTGTGATTTCAGGTAGCAATAGTAATACAATTTGAAAAACATGAGCAACTAAGACCAATTCTCTAGCACCTCCGAAAGTCTGCTTATTGAAAACTTACCTCAGAAAAAACAAAAAAATTGAGACAGAATGTGAAGAAATTGATAGGATTAGTAAGTTACCTTATGCTCTTATTGTCCAAATTCTTTATTTATTGTCCATAACAGACACGTTAAGAACATCTTCTATCTCTAAAGATTGGCAGTACTTTTGGACTTCTATCAACAACATTGCTTATTACACTGAGGAGTATGGTCGTTCAGTTGGCTCAGCAGGCACAAATTCATTTCCTTCACGGATAATGTACTACCTCTCCTTAGCCATTAAAATGTCCAATCTAAGCTTTGTGTTCAGATATGATAATGGTCTATCATATTTTCCTGTAATTGACAAGTGGCTTGAAATTTCTGTGAATAAGAAAGTGGAGGATTTATGCTTGAATATACGTTATAGAATTGTTTATCCGACTAGGCATAACCAATCCTATAGCTTGCCAGAAGTTCTCTGTAGTAGTTCATCGATTATAAAACTTAAGTGCAATAATTGCATAATATGAGAAGATTGCATACTAAATTAAACATTTCTGAAAAGTTTAACACTGAAAAGTTTATTTATCCGGGATGAACACATTAAACAAATAATGTAAAATTGTCCTCAATTGGAATCATTGAACCAATCCAATTTTTGTTACAAAACCTCACAAATTCTCTTTCACTCTTAGTACAATTATCTCTAAACAATAATTCTAAGATGAACCAATCCAAACTAAGCTTATAGAAAGAAAAACCTAACTGTATATCTTCTTTCTTCTGTCGTATACTCTTTAGCGTTGCACTGCTCTCGCCACTAAATTCTCTGAATTTATGAATTTCAAAAGTTGTTTTTCTCTTTGTCAAAGATCCTTTTATAAGGGTGGATTAAACCCTAATTGAATCCTACAAGGAAAGTTATTCTTTTCCTAAATTTTTTTCCTTTCCGTATAAGGAGTCTTATTCACTATTTTGCCTTAATTAGGAGTGTTTGTCTTCGACGCCTTATTTCTTCTTTCCCACTCTTTTATCTTAGTTCTGGTACAAGCTTGTGAACCTGGTTCACTTCGTCATTGTCAAAACTTTACTCAGAATATTGTTATGTCATCATTAATTTGTTTCTCCTTTGAGGGCTAAATTTCTCGAGTATCTATCAACATATATAGAGAATAGTCAGAGAACTCGATATCTTGACCATGGTTCTTTTTTAATGCAATGTTGTAAAATATCAATTATATAGTCATTAAGCTAAATCAATAGAAATTATTTGCATAATGGAAATCAAGCCCTATTAATTGCTACTCCTATAAAATAAAAATGCAATTCAGAGATGTGAATAACATCTCATTTAACATAAAGTTGTCATCATGATGATGCATCTGAGTTTGTCGCGTCTCTCCTTTTCTTTTATGGATTCAAATATAATTAAAAATTATAAAAAGGAAAATAATAATTTGAAACGGATTAAAAAGGAAAATAGGTGTGAAAAATCGAAACAAAGGACTATATCTTTTACAAATGTGTAAGAAGTAAATTATTACGTCAATGATGATTTTAGCATGACATGAGAAACCTATTTAGGATAAATAATCAACTAAGAACCATTAATGACATAATTATCTTGAATGTCTAGATATCATTAATTATTTAATTTATATATATATATATATATATATATATATATATTCTTTCTATGATCTGACCAAAAATAGAAAAAAAATAAATTGTCAAATCCATGCCCACTATATAAGTAGTGTGACATTAGCCCTTTCATAAAAATATACATACATTCAACAGCATCAAAACAAAAAAATCAAGATTTTGAAAGGGAAACCAAAGTCTAAATTGTGTATGAATCCTTTATCCTAATTTACTTTCTTAAGTTTTGTGTTTGAATTTTGATGAATAATTTTGTTTACTCAAATACAGGACATGTAAACTTTAAGTTTAAATGTTTTATTGCTCTTTTTTATGGTTTAAAATCGCTGCAAATTGTAATTATATAGTATTACATGGATAATCTTAGTAGCATTGACTACTAAATTTTCACTTTTTTGGTGAGTTAATTCAATTCCTTACCTTAATTGTAATCTCCTCCTTAATTTTTCCCTTTCCCGGTCCATAATTTTTAAAACAATAATATATTAATGAATATCATATATTATCGCATTAAAATAGAGTTTCATGTGATATAACTTTGTTAGTTGGACATTAAAAAAAGAATTAAAATAAAAGAAACATAAATTGTCTATAGCAATTATAGTTACAAGTAAACTTATTCTTGGTATTGATGTATGATAATTTCCACCCCTTCTTAGCCTTGTTTTGTTTCTCAACAAAAGAGAAGTAGCATGTCATTTTGGGTTTTAGAAGGTCTGAAAGGAAAATGAAGAGTTGTGAGTTTTCCGAAAGATGGTGACTTTTGGGAAAGGTTGTGATTATTCTGAAGGATTGTGGCTTTTCCAAAGGATTGTGGCTTTTCCAAAGGGTTGTGACTTTTCCAATAAAGCCCAATAAGCACATGTTTACGATATTGTTTGTTGTTTATAAATATATGTGTTTGCTCTTATTTTTTAAAATAGAATTTCTGAAATTCTACTTATTCTTCACAAGCAAATTCTAGTGTACTTTTTATCCGTTGAGCGGTTAGCGGACGTTGTGATTTCAGGTAGCAATAGTAATACAATTTGATCAACATGAGCAACCAAGACCAATTCTCTGGCACTTCTGAAAGTCTGCTTATTGAAAACTTACCTCACAAAAAACCCAAAAATTGAGACAGAATGTAAAGAAATTGATAGGATTAGTAAGCTACCGTATGCTCTTATTGTCCAAATTATTTCTTTATTGTCCATAACAGACACGTTCAAAACATCTACTCTCTCTAAAGATTGGAAATACTTCTAGGCTTCTATCAAGAACATTGTTTATGACACCGAGGAGTATGGTCGTTTAGATAGCTCAGCAGTTCACAAATTCATTTCCTTCACGGATAATGTATTACCTCTCCTTAGCCATTAAAATGTTCAATCTAAACTTTGTGTTCAGATATGATGATGGTCTGTCATATTTTCGCATAATTGACAAGTGGCTTGAATTTTCTGTGAATAAGAAAGTGGAGGATTTACGCCTGAAAATGCGTTATAGAATTGTTTATCCGACTGGGCATGACCAACCTTATAGCTTGCCAGAAGTTCTCTGTAGTAGTTCATCGATTATAAAACTTAAGTGCAATAATTGGAGAATATGAGAAGATTGCGTACTAAATTAAACATCTCTGAAGAGTTTAACGCTGAAAAGTTTGTTTATCCGAGATAAACACATTAAACAAATAATGTCAAATTGTCCTCAATTGGAATCATTGAATCCATATGGATTTTTTGGTTTTAATCGTTTGCACAAAATCCATATAGATTCAAAGATTCCAATTAAGGACAATTTGACTATATTTGTTTAATGCGTTCATCCCGTATTAACAAACTTTCTAGCGTTAAACTCTTCAGAGATGTCCAATTTAGTACGCATTCTTCTAATGTTCTGCAATTATTGCAATTGAGTTTTATAATCGATGAACTACTACAAAGAACTTCTGGCAAGCTATATGGTTGGTCATGATGACCAGTCGGATAAGTAGTTCTATAAAATATATTTAGGCGTAAATCCTCCACTTTCTTATTCACAAGAAATTCAATCCACTTGTCAATTAATGGTAGAGCATCTAAGGAGAAATAGTACATTATCTGTTAAGGAAATGAATTTTTGCACTGTCAAGATTAATAATGACTGCAATTGATCCGTCACGATTGTTGACACCCAATTTTGGCTCTCCACATTTGTTTAACTAAAGTTTTAATAATAATAATAATAATAATAATAATAATAATAATAATAATAATAATAATAATAATAATAAAAATAATAAAAATAATATATATATATATGTTATGAAATTTTTGTAGGAATACGAATAGATTTTTAATTATTTATTTTACTTGATAAAATTTATTTCATAAATACTCATTTTATAAAAATATTAAATATATTATATTACTACTTACTTTCTCATTTTTAAAATTTCATGTCAAATAAATATTTTTCTTAAGGGTTAACTTGGTTTTTCTAATTATATATATTTTCTATTGTTGCGATAAACATTTTGAATTTTTTTTAAAATAAGGAAGGCTTAATTAATAAATGAGTTATTAATTTATATTAATTTTATTTTTTTAATGACTAATTTTATCAAATAAGATAGTCTTGCAAAATAATTATTTTAATTTAATAAATTATGGATATTTAATAAAGAAGAGATTATAATTTTAATTGGATTTAATTTGAGCAAAATTTGGCAATCCAAGTTATTTTACTTCGGCCAATCCACGCGTGCCACATAAGAAGCACATGGATTGTGCTTCTTCAGATTCGATGTCAACCATCCGATTTAATCTAAGGGACCAATTTAATTCAGCATTTTTCTATATATATATATACCGTTCGATCAAACAATCAGACAGTCCAGAATGAGTAAGACCACTCGACCCTTCCCAAAATAGAGTCTACGTTGCCTTATACTCTTTCTTTCCCCCATATATCACTTTCTTCTTCCCCATCACGCCGCCTACGCTTCTTTCTCAGACTCCCTACGCTAGTTAAGTTTCCTCCATAGATGCCCAGGCTCTTCACCTATCACCTTTTCCTCAAATGTCTTCTTCATCACCTCCTATGGCCGCCCCAGGCTCCTCTCCCATCACCGCCCCACGTGCTCCCCCATCCCCTTCGTCAGAGAACGGATCTAGGCCGCCGAAAAATGCCCTATCAGTCACTCAAACTTCTCAAAAGGTCGATTCTTGAGAGATTTTTCTTTTTCTTCATGATTTCTTTGCTGCTTCCTTTTTGATATGCATTTCCAATAATTCAGATTTTGAATTCTTGGAGCCCAAATCGACTATAAAAGGAGGAATTCGGAAATCCAACAAAAAATCCAAGGAAACCAACAAGGATCCAAAATTCATCTGAGGAACAGATTTTAAGGTGATCTTTTGTTCTTTGTTTTCGTTCTTCTTTGAGTTTTGAAGTTAGAGTTCGAAGTCGAAATCTTTTGACGTCAAAGCTTTAGTTTGCTGCTCCAAGAAAGGTAATTTCGTCTTCTCTTACATTCTTTTTTTTCGATGTGGCGTGTTATGTGTTCAACACTTGATATATAACCTGTTATTACGTGTATCTGATTCCCCTGTTTTAACCCTTACCTCAATTTCGTTTTTGTATGTCTTTGGGCAGTAGGCATAAGTCAAGCATCAGTGGAGTTGTTTGAATGTTACGTGTTGATCATTATATACATTGACTTGATTTTGTATCCTTATAACTTGCCGAATCTATTCTTTGCTTTACTTGCAATGGTTGATGTTCACTTAGTCTCCACTTTGAGTGTTCTAACTATGTAGCTCTATTTCATCACTGTTTGTTTGAATCATAACTTGAATGTTGGCCGTGTTTCTCTTGTATTTCAGCTGCTCATATCGTTAATGTAAACTCGAGTTAGAATCGGCTTAGAAAAGCATAAGACATGTCATATTGCTGCTTTCAAGTTCTGCAACACGATTTCATAAGACGTTTAGCCAGATTTATGTTGTTCTCTGTTGCTAGTTGTCATTCAAGTTTAGGCCGATGTGTTACATCTTAGAAATTCCCTACATTATCTTGTTGTTTCGAGAGTTCGATTTCGCTTAAAATTTGAGGAGTATCGATTCTAAACTTTGTTTACTTCTTTAAGCGTAACCAAGCTTTTTGTTAAAAAATTCCCTTTTCTTTAAGTATGGCTGCAGGTTCATTTATAGTATGAGATTAGTTTCATCTCTTATGTTGACCTTTTGTGGATGGTAGTTTCCTCATAACATACTCTATTCTTGCTAAATGTTGAAGCTTGTTTACTTCTCCATTGACAGCTGTAGGACTCTTCTTCCCCTACAAGCCATTCTCTGTATACGATAGTTCTCGCTAAAAAATAGCGTTGAAACATTCGTCTCCTTCAAGTTATTTTTCTTAGTTTTATCAACAAAAAAAAAGAAACTGTTTTAATATGTTCATAAAATGTTCATCAGCTTAAAATATATTCTCATTTAAGAATAATTCTATAAACTTGCCCTTGCTGCCTCATTTTGTTTCTTTTTTAAGAACTCTTATAGTATTTGTTTTCCTTAGTTTTGTTAGAACTCAACCAATGACATAACAAATACATATGTGAACTTGAGATATGGAAATTGCTGCACCTTTTGTCGATCTAACTAATCTGTGGATGCAAGTTTATAGTAGGTAAATACCTGTATGCTTATTTTTGGTTATGTGTTAAATTTAACAAGATGGTGGTTAAGCATATTTGATATTTGAAGTCCTGTTAGCATAACTTTTGTCTTCTGTCAAAGTTCTCTGTAAAGAGATCAATGCAAAGTCCTCTCCTCTCTATTTTATTTCCATTGTTGATATTTAATATGTGAAATTCTTTCTTCTCTGTTTTGACTCTCTAAGTATAACGTGGGGGTTGTCGGCTTGTAATGAATGTTTACTAGACATTGTCAAGGCTCACATGAACTAATCGATTCAATTACTACTCTAGTATAATCATTTTTGACTTGTTTCATCTTTTCTGGTGAATATTTTTTCCCTTGCCTCATAGTATTGTTAGTCAGGTCATTATTCGCTGTATTTAAATGCTCTTAGCACTTCTAAGTTTCTATTTTGTTCTTGTTTCGGGGTGATTAACTCGGCTGAACTTACACTTTGCTCTTTTATTACAACTTGTGTGATTATCAAATTTAAGCCTATAGAATAGTTGATATGAATCAGGATATCTTTTCATGGCAGTCACATTTTGAGTGTGTGTGTATTTTTTTTAATGCCAAATGCAGGTAGGAAGACATCATTTTCATAAAAGTTTAGATTAAACCTACCTTGATTATATAAAGGACATTTGTTGGTTGTTTGATTATTTTTGAATCCTAAAGTGTTAACTAGTTGCTGGAAAATCTGCCTACAAGCTGATTTTGAATTTTCCCTCTTTCTGTATCCGAAAATAAATAGGACACCTCGGAATTTTATAGTAATAGGAACTAGCAAGGAATGGCTGTTAATTTCATTATTAAGTTCTACATGTGTTAACAAGTTCAAAGATTTTTTTAAATGGTATTGTGTATCCCTAAGTTCCCCAGCTGTTGCTGCACGTTTCAGTTGGTACACAACTGTATTTTTTTCATATGAATTAGATAGCTTTAAGTTTACTTTAGCTTTGTCTAATACATGGTAGGATAATTTATAGTATCCTTCACTTATCCCTTTCTTTACGAAACCATATGTGCTAATACTTTTTGCTATTTTTTTTTATCTTATTCTTTTGTACATGTACACTCGGGAGCGCATTTGGAGTTGTGATACGACTCCATTCATCTGTCCCAAATCAGATTTGTGCTCATCGATACATTATCAGCCCATGTCTAGCAACCGTTATCGCGTCAATAGTGTCCAACGCTTCCTTCTCACTTCAAAGTTTCATGTGCTTTATATACATATGTGTTGCTATTTTTGTCTAACATTTTCCATATTAATGTTTTTCATATTTGTATTTATGCTTGCTTTATTTTTGTTTGGGTTTATAGAAACCAATTGAGAACGATAGTAAGACGTAGTCGTTCATCTCATATCCCTCTAGATATTGGGTTTCAGTATGACCATTTTGCTTAGGACGACGCTTTCTAACGAAGTGTTCATTTATTACTTAACATATATTTTGGTCGTGAAAGCTTAACCTTTCAGAAAGAGTGAACTTGAGAATACACTTTTTTTAAAAAAAAATTAGAATGTATTCATTTAAGAACTTTTAATAAGAGTTAAAAAATATTTTTAGCAACTTAATGAATGCAGATTTTTAGGTTCAAAAGTGCAGATTTTTTACTTGAAAATTGCTGGTTTTGTAAGTTAAAACACTGCACCTCTTAACAGCCTTTACAATGCAGATTTTTAGTGCAAAAATGTGTGTATTTTGGAACAAAAAAAAACGGTTTGTTATGAGAGTTTCCATGAGGCAATATTTTGGGTTCCAAATGATGCATTTTAGCTCTAAAAGGGTGCAGTTTTTATGAAATTAAAACATCACGTTTTAGGGTGCTTCAATATGCCGACAGGTTCAAAAACAAAAGACAAGGTACATACATATATATGTCATACGCAGAAAGGTACAAATTCTATATTTTGAGTTTTTCTCTATACGTAACTTATTATTCTGTTACACTTCATATTTTTTTTTCTCATATCTACTATCACTTTTACAAATGTTACTTTTTTTATAACTTATAAATCCATACACTTTAATATACACATTATTTTCTTACAACATATTTACACCCAATTTTATTTATTTTCTTTTACGTCTTAATTCTATATATAATTAAAACAACAAATTTTTATATTCTTTAAACTCAACATTTATTTTGGATACATTTATATAAAACACAACTATATTTTTTAATTATATAAAATTGTCATACATGTTTAGTATATTTATTTATTTTTTACCGTATGATAAACATACTATTATTTTATTTAATAGACATGTATATGTCGTACCTTGTATTTTACTCTTTTTTTCTTAAACTAATAAAATTTACTTACCATTGATTTTAAAACAAATAAATAAACAAGTTTTCCTAATTATTTTTTTCCTAAATTGAATTTGAGGACTAACTTCGGATAGGTTCTAAGGGATGCTTAATACCTTTCCCTCAAGTAACCAAAACCCTTACTCAGAATCTCATTGGTTTCGCAAATCAAAAAACAGAGTTTACATTTATATAAAATGGTTTTCCTAATATTTTCCTTAAGATTTAGGTGACGACTCTAAAACAAACGAAAAACATTTTTTCCAAAATTAGAGTGAGCCATATTATGTTGTGAACTGTTTCAGCTGGTTCGAACTAGGGTGCGACAAAGATCATCCTGACGGGGATCGCTATTCACTCGAAGGTGACACATGGTGTTTTGAAATTGTTGCTCCATATGTTGAACATTTAATGATTTCTGGGGTTTTAATCATATGAAAATTAAGCTCAGGGACTTGTTATCTTTGAACCACGCAAATCTTGATCTCTACTGTGATGAATTAGATGAAATGAATGAACACATAGAGATAGATATTTTGTCAAGCGTTTGTTGTGCTAATGAGCTAATATTGTCATCCTGGTTTACCAAGGTCAGTTATCAGTCCCAAATGTCTTCAGTCTTTTCATGTTGATTGTGATTTGAGTTCCTGTTTACTACCTATGAACTTGATTGTACGATGGGGGTCATGATTTTTTCAATTAACTTGATTAATTATCTATTGATTCACTTCCTTTTAATTAACTCATATAGTTTTAATTTAGTATGTGAGGTTAAATATTAGTTCCTTTTATTGGTCTAAGCTATAAGGTGTTACAAGAATGGGAAATCACTATTGGTTTAGTTTGTAAGCACTTTAAATCAATGTACTTACCTTTATTCTGCCTCATTCTTCTATTCAAGTGATTTCCAATTTGATGTTGGAAGAGGAAAACATCTCCTTACTGTTGCTGGAATGCAGATGGTTGACAATAAGTTCTTGTATTTTAAAACATTCCTTCCCCTAGACAACCCCTAGACTTCAATTTCATTACTATAGTTGTTAAGCTTACCACCTAACCCGATTTGTCCTTGTTCTGTATTTGTAGTACCATGATTTTTTTTAGGGCGAAGACATTGATTTGCTGGAAGACAAGTACCTCTCGTTTGAACAAAACATATTCAAAGTTTCCTTACAGAATTTGAAGAATGTCAAGGTTATGCCATTTTGTAGTAGTACGCAGTTTTGATGCAATAAAGCTCCATCAATTCTTGAAGTTCTAACCTGAGCATGCAATTAATCCCGATAAACTTGTTATAGTACCAGAGCATAAGGACTACAACAATTGTTCTACTAATACCTCAAATCTAATGAAGCACTTGTTAGCTTTTCCAACAAGTGCAATTATTTCCTTCGAACAAATTAATCATAATGTTTTCTATTCCTAGTTTGTTTCTCTTATTTTTGTTGACTTTTTTTTTTTGTTTTAATGAGGATAACTTGTTATGAAAGTTAAATTATGTGCTAGCCATTAATTAGAACAAAAAACAACTGATCGTCCCTTAACCTATGGTTTGTGCTTCTAAAAAGGAGAGCTAGTTTGCATCTCCCTGTACAAGGATGGAATCAACGTTCTTGGGAGTGGACTAGCTGGCTGGGCGGCCAAGATTGATTATCACTCTTGCTAGCTGGGCCAAAACTTGACTGGATTACTAGATATTATGGTTACTTGGGTTGGGAGCCTGACTTTTGTTTCTTGGGTTTGGATTTGTGGTGCCTCTGTCTTTTGTAGACTTAGTTACTCTTTATACCTGTCGGGCTTACGGGGGTCTGTTTGAGTTCCAATTTAACATGTGCATAAGTGTACATTCTAGGCTTATAGGGTTCCATTTAGGTTTAACTTAGATGTACTTAGATTAACTTTCAATATGCTCGTATGCTTTCTTTCATATCCGTTAGTTACCATATGTTTTGTTCTTTCTCTGGCGGCTTGGGATTAGGGCTATTCAGGCTGGATACTTCTTGTGATTCCTTGTGAGGGGACGTTGATCCACGATGGCTTAGTATTGACTGATCTCATATTCGATATCCTTTTGGGAGTCAACACTACTCGAGACACTCTTTCTAGTTGGATGTCTTTGAAGTGGTTTGTGTAGATAGGCATCTTTGATATTTTGAGACCCTTGTTGGAGTCGACATGCCCTTATGTCAGTCTTGCTAGTTGGGATGGGTGTGGACTAGCTGGCTGGGCAACCTAGATTGATATCACTCTTGCTGGCTGGGCTAGAAGTTGACTGGATTACTAGATATTCTGGTTACTTGGGTTGGGAGCCTGAATTTTGTTTCTTGGGTTTGGATTTTTGGTGCCTTATTCTCTTGTAGACTTAGTTACTCTTTATAACTGTCGGGCTTACAGGGTCTATTTGATTTTCATTTAAACATGTGCATGAGTGTATGTTCTAGGCTTATAGGGGTCAGTTAGGTTTAGCTTAGGTGTACCTAGATTTACTTTCAGTATGCTCGTATGTTTTCTTTGATATCAGCTTTGACCTCTGTATATTTCTAGATTCTATCTTTTCATATTGTTTTTACCTTTCTTGCTCAGTCGACACGTGATGTCTAGAAAGTACCCAGTTTTTATACTCATGATACAATCTTAATCTGTTTCGTCATGTAGGTGTGGTGATTGCTTTTGCAATTTGGAGATTAGTGTGAGCACTTGGAGTCTTGCATCAGCTTATTTGATTCTGTACTTATTTATCTAGTCTTTTTCATTTTTGAACAAGCTTTGTTTTTGTCCACTTTTGCGATTTTTACTCATATTTATAGACAACTCTATACTTCTGATTTCTAGGTTACGGGATGGATCTTCTGTATATAGTTTTTTGTTTGCTCCCGCTTTTGTTTTGTTTGGTGGTTTAGTTTGATTTCTATTTAGTTGTACCCTTATACTTATTGCTTGCTATTCTAGGTTACACATTAGTTTCCCTACTTGAGGGTTATAGTATATGCCTTCATGACTCGAGGAATCAGGTCATGAAAAGTTCGTATCAGAGCCCTAGATTTGCCTATCTCACTTGGACAAAGCTAATACAACTTAGAGATATTTGGATCGGTGTGGAGACATTTGTATCCTATCTTTAGGAGGCTATAGGGTATATTTAGGAATTTATCCTCTTTTCTATTGCTTTCATGCAACGTGTGCGTAGTTGGTTTCTTGAAATCTCACTTGTTTCATTCTTTTTAGTGGATGGCCCATACACAACATATGACAACTTGAGGAAGGGCTAGACCTCTACTGCCGGCCAAGAGTGCGCACTAGCCCTGAAGAGAGAGAGAGGTCTTGAGACATTAGCTGACCCTCTAGTAGTTTAAATTCCAGTTCAATAAGCGAGGTTGAGGCCATCTCAGCCGTCACCTGGACCCTCTATGGCTCTATACCTTCACGCAACCATTGTACAACTTTTGATTGTGCTTGGGGCATGCAATAGGCTAGTGATGCAGCTGCACTAGCACCAGAGGATCAACCTACAACAGAGGATCAACCTATAACAGAGGCATCTCAGGTCCAGGTACCACCTAGAGGTGCCCAACCCGTGAATATGGCCGAAGCCATATCTTTAAGGAAGAAGATGCTTAGAGTGTTTCTCATGCTCTAACCTTTAAGGTTTTCTGGGGTGTGGGTGGGGATACCCACAAGTTTCTTACAACTTTCCATTAGCGACATCATGTTTTACGTCTAGTGGAGTCGAGTGGAGCCGAATTAATGTGTATCTTTTAAATGGGTTAGCTAATAAGTCGTGGTGTACCTTCATTTAGACTAGTTCAGTTAGGTCTCCTCTTTTCACTTGGACCAAGTTTTTGAGGTTTTTTTTTACCATGGCTCATCCCTCGCAACTTCAATGATTGCCTAAAGATCAGTTCTACATGTTGGAGCATTGCTCCCATGAGTGTGTCAGAATATGATGCGAGGTTCCATAAGCTCTTCAACCACACTACTATGATTCTCCCTACTAACAAGAAAAAAGTTTAATTCTCTGTCTGTGGGTTATGGCTTCATCAGATGGAGACTTAGTCTATAGTTTCTATGGGTCATTTATTTCTCGATGTTGTTGATCACGACCACACTATTGAGTAGCTTAGTCATGAGCCCCAAGGAGGCAATAAAAAAGGTCTACAATGATTCCAAAATCTTGAAGTTGTTTCTTGATTCAGAGAAGTTAGGCATAACACGAGGCAACAACAATGTATTCTCCTTCAGCTATAGACAAGGTGACTGAGTTATGTTTACTAGTTGCTCATAATACTAAGCATTGCCCAAAGAAGTGAGCCATTTTAGATGTGTTTTTTCTACCTACCAAGTAGACTACGTAGTATGCAAAAGCAAATCCGACTAGATCAAATGAATCATTTGTAGGATATGAGAGAACCAGGCTCATCGTTTGTTTGAGATATCACAAAATCCTTTTTATAGCTTTCATATGGGATTTCTTTAGAATGATTGGAAGCATGCACATATTCCCACACTAATTACAATGTTAGGTCTTTTAGCCATTACATACAGTAGAGATCCGATCATTCTTATATACTTTGTGTCATGCACCAGTACCAGGTTCAGCTTTATCAAGCTTTGTTGTTGTTGCAATTGGAGTGTTATTCGTCTTTGCTTCATTCATGTTGAACTTCTTCAGTAGCGCCTTTATGTACTTCTACTCATGCTACAATCTTAAATTGTTTTGTCATGCAAGTGCGGTGATTTTTTTTGCAATTAGAAGAATTAGGGATTTGGAGATGAGTGTGAGCACTTGGAGTCTTGCATGAGCTTATCTCATTCTATACTTATTTAGCTAGTCTTTTTCCTTTTTGAACAAGCTTTATTTTTGTCCAATTTTGCGATTTTTACTCTTATTTTTAGACAACTCTGTATTTCTCATTTCTAGGTTACGGGAGGGACCTTTTGTATATAGTTTTTATTTGCTCCCGCTTTTGTTTTGTTTGGTGGTTTAGTTTGATTTTTATTTAGTTGTCCCTTTATACTTATTGCTTGCTATTCTAGGTAACACATTAGTTTCCCTACTTGAGGGTTATAGTATATGCCCTAATAACTCAAGGAATCGATTCATGAAAAGATGGTATCAGAGCCTTAGATTTGCATGTCTCACTTGTACAGAGCTAATATAGATTAGAGATTTCTTGATCGGTATGGAGACATTTGTATCCTATCTTTAGGAGGCTATAGGGTGTCTTTAGGAATTTAGCCTCTTTTGTTTCGCTTTCATGCAGCTTGTGTGTAGTTGGTTTCTTGAAATCTCAATTGTTTCATTCTTTTTAAAGGATGGGTCATACACGCTGTACGACAGCTTGAGGAAGGGGTCGACTTCTAGTGCCAGCCAGGAGTGCACACTAGCCCTGAAGAGAGAGAGGTCTTGAGATATCAGCTGACCCTCTAGTAGTTTAAGTTCCGGTTCAATCAGCGGGGTCGGGACCATCTCAATCGTCACCTGGACCCTCTATGGCTCTGTACCTTCACGCAACCATTATACAACTTTTGATTGTGCTTGGGGCATGCAGCAGGCTAGAGCTGTAGTTGCACTAGCACCAAAGGATCAACCTATATCAGAGGCATCTCAGGTCCAAGTACTACCTAGAGGTGCCCAACCCGTGAATGCGGCCGAAACCACACCTTTAAAGAAGAAGATGCTTGGAGTGTTTCTCATACTCTAACCTCTAAGGTTTTTTGGGGCTATTGGTGGGGATACCCACAAGTTTCTTACAACTTGCCATTAGCGACATCATATTCTAGGTCTAGTGTAGTCGAGAGGAGTCGAATTCATGGCGTATCTGTTAAATGGGTCAGCTAGTAAGTCGTGGCATACCTTCATTTAGACTAGTTCAGTTAGGTCTCCTCTTTTCACTTGGACCAAGTTTTCTGAGGTTTTTTTTAGCTTGGCTTATTCCTCGCAACTTCTATGATTGCCTCAAGATCAGTTCTACAGGTTAGAGAAGTGCTCCCATGAGTGTGTATGAGCATGAGGTGAGGTTCCACAAGCTGTTTTGCCACACTACAATGATTCTCCCTACTAACAAGAAAAAAGTTTAATGCTTTGTCTGTGGGTTATGGCTTCAGCGGATGGAGACTTAGTCTATAGTTTCTATGGGTCATATGTTTCTCCATGTTGTTGATCATGGCCACACTATTAAGTAGCTTAGTCATTAGCCCCAAGGAGGCAGTGAAAAAAGGTCTACAATGATGCAAAAATCTTGTTGTTGCTTGATTCAAAGAAGTTTGGCATAACACGAGGTAACAACAACGTATTCTGCTTCAGCCATAGACAAGGTGACTGAGTGATGTTTCCTAGTTGCTAATAATACAAAGCATGGCCTTAAGAAGTGAGGCATTTTAGATGTTCTTTTTCTACCTACCAAGTAGACTACGTAGTCTGCAAATGCATATCCGACCAGATCAAATGAATCATTTGTAGGATATCAGAGAACCAGGCTTAACATTAGTTTGAGATATCAAAAAATCATTTTAATAGCTTTCAAATGGGATTTGTTTGGACATGATTGGAAGCATGCACAAAGTCCATCACTAAATACAAAATTAGGTTTGTTAGCCATTACGTACAATAGATAACCAATCATTCCTATATACTTTGTGTCATGTACCAGGACCAAGTTCATCTTTATCAAGTTTCGTTGTGGTTGCAATTGGAGTGTTATTCATATTTGCTTTATTCATGTTGAACTTCTTTAGTAGCCCCTTTATGTACTTTTACTGATGAGTTGAACTGCTAGATGAGGACTATTTTATTTGAAGCCCAAGGAGAAGTTGAGCTCTCCCATCATGCTCATTAAAAATTCGTTGCTCATCAGTTGTACTAAGTCAGCCCCATGTTTTGCATATTTTCCTCTAAAGATAATGTCATCTAGATACACTTAAACTATGAGCATATTGGAGCCCTAATTTCGAAGAACAGTGTATTGTCAATCTTGCCTCTTAAATACCCGTGTGCAAGCAAGAAACTTGATAGGTGATCGCACCATGCTCCTGGGGATTGTTTTAATCCATACACGGCTTGTCTAGTTTGTACACGTAGTCAAGATGGTCAGAATTTCCAAATTCGGGGGGTTGTTTGACAAATTAAAGAAACTTTGACCACCTAAACAAGAACTGGGTTCTTGTTGATTTTTCAGAGGCAAAAATGCAATATAATAAAATAGAGATTTTATCGTGGAAAACCTCCTTACTCAAGGAGAAAAAACAACGATCTACCCTCGTAGCATTTTAAACTAAGCTTCCCTAACTTCAAAGAGCAACTTTTAGATTACAACTCTATAATGAAAAAGAATAACTCTAGTAAATCACCTAAATAGCTCACTCTAACTGTTCAACAATTAACTATAATCGTATACTCTACTCTCCAAGAAGCCAAACTCACTTTTTTGTTACAAAACCTCTCAACTTCTCTTTCACTCTTAGTACAATTATCTCTAAACAATAATTCTAAGATGAACCAATCCAAACTAAGCCTACATAAAGAAAAACATAACTGTAGTTCTTTTTTCTTCTGTCGTATAATATTTAGCGTTGCATTCCTCTCGCCACTAAATTCTCCCAATTTATGAATTTGAAAAGCTGTTTTTCTCTTTGTCAAAGATCCTTTTATAAGGGCGGTTTAAACCCTAATTGAATCCTACAAGGAAAGTAATTCTTTTCCTAATTTTTTTCCCTTTCCGTATAAGGAGTCTTCTTTACTATTTTGCCTTAATTAGGAGTGTTTGTCTTCGACACGTTATTTCTTCTTTCCCTCTCTTTTATCTTAGTTTTGGTACAAGATTGTGAACCTGGTTCACTTTGTCATTGTCAAAACTTTGCTCAAAATATTCTTATGGCATCATTAATTTATTTCTCCTCTGAGGACTCAATTTCTCTAGTATGTATCAACATATATAGAGATTAGTTAGAGAACTCGATATCTGACCATGGTTCTTTTTTAATGCAATTTTGTAAACTTTCAATTATATAGTCATTAATTTATATCAATAAAAAATATTTGCATAATGGAAATCAAGTCCTATTAATTGCTACTCCTATAAAATAAAAATTCAATGTGGAGACGTGAATAACATCTCATTTAACATAAAGTTGTCGTCATGATGATGCATGTGAGTTTTTCACGTCTCTCCTTATCTTTTATGGATTCAAATATAATTAAAAATTATAAAAAGGAAAATAATAATTTTAAATGTATTAAAAGGGAAAATAGGTGTGAAAAATTGAAACAAGGGACTATATCTTTTTCAATGTGTAAGAAGTAAATTATTAAGTCAATGATGATTTTAGCATGACATCAGAAACCTATTTAGGATAAATAATCAACTTAGAACTATTAATGACATAATTATCTTGAATGTCTAGATCTCATTAATTAATTAATCTATATATATTCTTTCTATGATCTGACCAAAAATAGAAAGAAATAAAATGGTCAACTCCATGGCCACTATATAAGTAGTGTGACATTAGCCCTTCATGAAAATATATATACATTCCACAACATCAAAACAAACAAATCAAGATTTTGAAAGGGCAACCAAAGTCTACATTGTGTATGTATCCTTTATTCTAATTTCATTTCTTAAGTTTAGTGTTTGAATTTTGATGAATAATTTTGTTTACTAAAATACAAGACATGTAAACTTTAAGTTTAAATGTCTTATTACTCTTTTTATGGTTTAAAAACGCTGCAAATTGTAATTATATAGTATTACATGGGATAATCTTAGTAGTATTGACTACTAAATTTTCACTTTTTTTTGGAGAGATCATTCAATTCCTTACCTTAATTGTAATCTCCTCGTTCATTTTTCCCTTTCCGCACCCCTAATTTTTGAAAGAATAATATATTAATGAATATCATATATTATCACATTAAAAAAGAGTGTCATGTGATATAACTTTGTTAGTTGGACTAAAGAAAGAATAAACAAAAAAATAAAATAAAATTGTCTATAGCAATTGTAGTTACAAGTAAACTTATTCTCGGTATTGATGTATGATAATTTCCACTCCTTCTTATCCTTGTGTTGTTTCTCTACAAAAGAGAAGTAGCATGACTTTTTGGGTCTTAAAAGGTTTGAAAGGAAAATGAAGAGTTGTGACTTTTGGGAAAGTTTGTGATTATTCTGAAGGATTGTGGCTTTTCCAAGGGGTTGTGACTTTTCTAATAAAGCACATTAAGCACATGTTTACACTATTGTTTGTTGTTTATAAATATATGTGTTTGCTCTTAATTTTTAACAAAAGAATTTGTGAAATTCTTTGTATTCTTCATAAACAAATTCTAGTGTACTTTTTTGCCGTTGAGTAGTTAGCTGACATCGTGATTTCAGGTAGCAATAGTAATACAATTTGAACAACATGAGCAACCAAGACCATTTCTTTGGCACCTCTGAAAGTCTGCTTATTGGAAACTTACCTCAGAAAAAAACTCAAAAATTGAAACAAAATGTGAAGAAATTGATAGGATTAGTAAGCTACCTTATGCTCTTATTATCCAAATTCTTTCTTTATTGTCCATAACAGACACATTCAGAACATCTACTCTCTCTAAAGATTGGCAATACTTCTGGACTTCTATCAACAACGTTGTTTATGACACCGAGGAGTATGGTCGTTTAGATAGCTCAGCAGTGCACAAATTTATTTCCTTCATGGATATTGTACTACCTCTCCCTAGCCATTAAAATGCTCAGTCTAAACTTTGTGTTCAGATATGATGATGGTCTGTCATATTTTCCCGTAATTGACAAGTGGCTTGAATTTTTATGTGAATAAGAAAGTGGAGGATTTACACTTGAATATACGTTATAGAAATGTTTATCTGACTGGGCATGACCAACCTTATAGCTTGACATAAGTTCTATGTAGTAGTTCATCGATTATAAAACTCAAGTGCAATAATTGAAGAATATGAGAAGATTGTGTACTAAATTAAACATCTCTGAAGAGTTTAACACTGAAAAGTTTGTTTATCCGGGATAAACACATTAAACAAATAATGTCAAATTGTCATCAATTGGAATCGTTGAACCCATATGGATTTTTTGGTTTTAATCGTTTGCACTAAATCATATATATATTCAAAGATTCCAATTAAGGACAATTTGACATTATTTGTTTAATGTGTTCATCCCGGATTAAGAAACTTTCCAGCGTTAAACTCTTCATAGATGTCCAATTTGGTATGCATTCTTCTAATGTTCTGCAATTATTGCAGCTGAGTTTTATAATTGATGAACTACTACAGAGAACTTCTGGCAAGCTATAGGGTTGGTCATGATGCCCAGTCGGATAAGTAGTTCTATAACATATATTCAGGCGTAAATCCTTCACTTTCATATTCAAAACAAATTCAATCCATTTGTCAATTACGGGAAAATAATAAAAACCATCATTACATCTAAACATAAAGTTTAGACTAAACTTTTTAATGGTAGAGTAGCTAAGGAGAGATAGTACATTATCCGTTAAGGAAATGAATTTGTGCACTGTCAAGATTAATAATGAATACAATTGATCCATCGCGATCATCCTGACATGGATCGGTATATACTCGAAGGTGATACATGCTGCTTTGAAATTGTTGCTCCATATGTTCAACATTTAACGATTTCTGGGGTTTTAATCATATGAAAATCAAGTTCAGGGACTTGTCATCTTTGAACCACGCAAATCTTGATCTCTACTATGATGAATTAGATGAAATGAATGAACATATAGAGAAAGATCTTTTGGCAAGCGTTTGTTATGCTAATGAGCTAATATAGTCATCCAGGTTTACCAAGGTCACTTATCAGTCCCAAATGTCTCCAGTCTTTTTATGTTGATTGTGAATTGAGCTCCTTTTTTCTACCTATCAACTTGATTATACGATGGGGGTCATGATTTTTTCAATTAACTTGATTAATTATCTATTGATTCACTTCCTTTTAATTAACTCATATAGTTTTAATTTAGTACGTGAGGTTAAATATTAGTTCCTTTTATTGGTCGAAGCTATAAGGTGTTACAAGAATGGGAAATCACTATTGGTTTAGTTTGTAAGCCCTGTAAATCAATGTATTTACCTTTATTATGCGTCATTCTTCTATTTAGGTGATTTCCAATTTGATGTTTAAAGAGGAAGACATCTCCTTACTGTTGTTGGAATGCAGATGGTTTGCTTCCCCTAGACAACTTCTTAAGGTCGACTAGTAATTTGGAAAACCTAATGATATTTCCTGATATGCCAGTATGTTTTCAATACACAATATCTTTATGTCAAATGTATATTGGTCCCTTACAGCCTCAATGACTTTAATTTCATTACTATAGTTGTTAAGCTTACCACCTAACCCAATTTGTCCTTGTTCTGTATTTGTAGTACCATGTTTTTTTTTAAGGCGAAGAAATTGATTTGCTGGAAGACAAGTACCTCTCGTTTGAACAAAACATATTCAATGTTCCCTTACATAATTTGAAGAATGTCACGCCCTGAGCCTACACCTTGGGCGGGAAAGGCACTCGAGAACCATTGCTGTTCCTAAGCGAACCCTTGGCCTGACTTACTTACTCAGCGGAAGACTTAAATCATTAAGAAAATAATTCAAATGCTAAATAACTCTACTATCTCAAGCTAAACTCATAATGTTTTAAAAATAAACATTTAACTTAGTCAAAGTGGCAACTCAAATCTGAACATAAACCAATAACAAGATAATGACAAATGAACTAACTGACTGTCTATCTGTGAAGCCTCTAAACAACTGAGATGGATATCGGGACAAGACCCACGACATTCTAATGAATTAAAATGATAAAGTAATAACAAGGGGGATCCTTCGGAAGCAAGGAGGCTCACCAACAACACCTCTGGAGCTCAACTAGAATCAACGATGCGCTGGATGCTGATCTTGGTTACCTGTGTTTGCATCATAAGAAGATGTAGGCCAAATGACAATAATACATTGAATGTACGAGTATGCGAGAGAAATTCTAAAACAAGCCATAAGCTTGAAAGGAACTGAAGAAACAAATCTGGTCTCTACTGAACTGAATTGAACTAATTTCAATATAAAGCAGTATAAATAAATGCAGTATAAAGAAAAGCTTTAAAACATGGTTTTCAACTCTGTGTATTTAGAAACACAATAATAACTCATTATGTATGCAAAGATACAATATGAACTATATTTGTATATGAAAATACAAATATTTCTGATGTATATAAAAATACAAAATATTGCTGTGGGAGTTTCTCTAATCGGCAACCGTCACTTAAGAGATATCGTGATGATACAACGTTTTGCCTCACGCTGCCAGGGCCGTCCTATACCTTTCCATAAGTATAGAACCTGAACTACAAAGTGGATCCACTAGTCTATGCTAAAAAGCACTAAGGAATCATCTAAAAAGTATGACCCTTTTTACCCATGGTGGCTACATGGTTTATGGGGATGTGAGTTGTCTAAAATCTCCCCCATATCAGTGCTCAATACAACTCCCAAAATAGGATACTAGCTCTTATGTTTTAACAACATACTTATTTCTGTGATTTGAGATAATTGTTCAAAACTTATCTCAAAGGCTATCTTGGAAATAAAAGTTTCCCCTCTTGCTTATTCATGAAAGCGCTTACTCTTTAAGTGAAAACTAGCTCAAATGCTCTTTGGAAATCTCAGTTTCCTTTATTATTTAAATGTGAAAAGAGTAACTGAAAACTAGCTCAAAGGATCTTTGGAAATTAAGGTTTCCTTTTCTTGTTTAAATGTGAAAACATTTTAAACCCTTTGGGAATACATAGTCCCCATATACTTTTGATGAAATGAACTTCAATCTTTACTCTTTACTCAACTTGAACTCATGTCTTAAAACAAAGTTAAAAAGTTTGTAAAGACTTTTGAAAAACTCTATGAACTTCTCTTGCCTTGACTCTAAACTTCTGTTGACTTGACTCTTAACTTTCCTTGAATTGAATTATGGATTCAAGGATTGTGATTTGTGATAGGAAATATCTCATGATGTTTAGGAGTGTTTTTAGATAGTTATACATGAGAAGAGATAAAGAAACCACTGTCTGGAAGCAAGTCCGCGACGCGGAGATGCATTTAATTATTTGATCGCGAAATAACTTTTGAGGCAGAACGGTCCGTGACCGCTCCGCGACACGAGGAAGCTTTTTCCAATCCTAAAGAATAGGTCCGCGGTACCTAGATTTTCCCGACTTGTTCTGTAACCCCTCGCTAATTGAAAGAACTAGAAAGAAGTTAAAAATTGGAAATAGTCATTTTTGGAAAGAATATAAAAATTTGGAAGTTTGTTAAGTATGTTAAGTTGAGATTTTGGTCAACTTCAAATGGACATAACTCCTATAGCAGGTTTAGTTAGGTGTGTATCCAGATTTCTTGGGAAATATATTGGAATAATATTTCGAACGCCTCCGAGTTTGCGCGATTCAGAGTTCGTACGAATGAGATATGCCCATTTGAAGTTGGGTTGTTCGAATAAGGAAAGTCTAATCCGGATTTTTAAAGGGTAGGTTAGTCTTTTCTTTACCCAATTAATTAAATCCATCTTTAGTAAATTATTTGGGGTCTAAACTGAGTCAGTTCAGTTTACGCAATTAAGAAATAAGCTTGGGCATTGAGAGAAGAAAAAATAGGAGAAATGAAAAGAGAAACTCAAGATTTGTCAAGTTCTTGCGATTTTTGTTGTGGAATTTGCCAAGTATCTGATACTACAAGGTATGTGAGACTTTCATAGCGTTGGGTTCGTTAACCCACGCGCCAAACATGTTTAGTTTAGTGAAATTCATTCTAAAAAGGTTGAAAGTTTGATGTTCTTGATATGTATAACTTAATTTTCTTTCTGTTCTTGAATTGGGCTGAATTGAGAAGTTTCTGAGATCTTTAAGTTGAGTTTTAGATTTGTTTTGAGTTAGGTTCTTGGGTACATATGCTGGGTATATGAATCTAAAAAGAATTTGATATAAATAGTCGAGTTTAGGCGATTTGGGGCTGGAAAAGAAAGAAGGAAAAAGTTGAGCAGGTTTTGGCACACAAGTCCGCGCCGTGGACTTGCTCCACGAGTGAATAAAAATCAGCTCCGCGTCGCGGTTAGGACGCGGACTCCTCTATTTCAAAATTAAATTTCACGATCAAATATTTAAATGCAACTTCGCGTCGCGGACTTGTTTCCAGACAGTGATTTCTTGATCTTTTCTCATGTTTAGCTATCTAAAAAAATTCCTAAACATCATGAGATCGTTCCTATCACAAATCACAATCCTTGAATCCATAATTCAATTCAAGGAAAGTTAAGAGTCAAGTCAAGTGAAGTTAAGAGTCAAGTTCAGAGAAGTTTATAAAATTTTCAAAAGTCTTTTAAAAACGTTTTAACTTTGTTTTAAGATTAAGTTTCGAGTTAAGCAAAGAGTAAAGAGTTGAGTTCATTTTTCAAAAATCTATAAGGGAACTAAGTATTCCCAAGAGTTTAAAATGTTTTCACATTTGAGCAAGAAACGGAACATAGATTCCAAGAGAGCTTTTAAGCTAAGTTTTGAGTAATTATCTCAAACCAAAGAAAGAAGTTTGTTTTAAGAACATATGAGCTAAGTATATTTTGGGAGTAGTATTGAGCACCGATATGGGGATGCAAGTTCATATTAACTCAATTATCCATAAACAATGTAGCCGTCATGGGTAGTATAAGATCATACTTTTTAGATGACTCCTTAAGTTGCTTTTTAGCATAGACTAGTAGATCCACTTAGTTAAGACGTTCTATATGACGACAAAGTATAGGACAGTTCTGGCAGTGTGGGCAAGATGTTGTATCATTACTTAGGCTCAGAGTGGTGGTTGTCGGTTAGGGAAACTCCCACAATAGTATTTGTATTTTTATATACAAACAGAGTTCATATTGTATCTTTGCATACATATAGAGTTATTATTGTATTTCTAAATACACAGAGTTGAAAACCATGTTTTAATGCCTTTCTTTATAGTACATTTATTTACACTGCTTTATATTGATATGAGTTTAGTTAAGTTGAGCCAGGTAACTTCTTCAGTTCCTTTCAAGATTATGTCTTATTTAGCATTCGAACTCGCATACTCGTTCATTCAATATACTGATGCCAGTTGTCCTGCATTGTTTTATGATGTAGACGTAGGTAACCAATGATCACCATCCAGCGCATCATTGATCCATTTGAGCACTCTGGGTCTGTGGTGAGCCTCCTTGCTTTCCGGAGGATCTCATTTATTGCTTTCAGTATTTTAGTTCATTAGGATGTCGTGGGTCTTGTCCCGACATCCATCTTAGTTGTTTAGAGGCTTCATAGATAGACAGTCATATAGTTCTTTTGTCATTATCTTGTTATTGGCTTATGTTCATATTTGAGTTGCCACTTTGGCTAAGTTAGATGTTTATTTCTAAAACATTATGATTTAAGTTTGAGACATTTGAGTTATCTTGCATTTGAGTTCTTTTCTTGATGCTTAAAGTATTCCGCTGAGTAAGTAAGCCAGGCCAAGGGTTCGCTTGGGGCTAACAATGGTTCTCGAGTGCCAGTCACGTCCGGGGTGTAGGCTCGGGGAGTGACAAACTTGGTATCAGAGCATAGAGTTCAAGAGTCCTAGGGAGTGTATGAAGTTGTGTCTGTAGAGTCCTAGTTATCGGTGTGAAGCGAACCACATCTATAATTAGGAGGCTGCAACACTTAAGAAAATTTCTCACTTCTTTCACACTAATTTCATGCGTTTTATCTCCAAAATGTTTCTTCTAATTCGTGTTTGCTTGTGTTTTTAGATAATCATGCCTACACGAAGAGCTGTCAGAGGTCATCCTGCTAGGCGTAATGTTGAGGAGGAAGAGTTACCAAATGCACCTAAAGTGCAACCTCAAGGGAAAGTCACTAACGCTGAGTTCAGAGAAGCAATAAGGATGCTAAGTCAAGCTGTAACTAACCAGGTTGGGCAACAAATAGGAGCTAGATAGGAAGTGACTTATACTTGAGGATCCGAGAGTTCTTGAGGATGAATCCTCCAAGTTTCACGGGTTCAAGCACTATTGAGGATCCAAAGAACTTTATTGAGGAACTTAAAAAGGTATTTGATGTTATGCACGTTGCCGATACTGAGCGAGTTGAACTAGCTGCATATCAACTGAAGAATATGGCTAGGACTTGGTTTGACCAGTGGAAAGAGGGTAGAGGTGAGGATGTACCACCTGCGAGTTGGGCTTGTTTTGAGGAGGCCTTCTTGGGGCTTTTTTTTCTTGAGAATTGAAAGAGGCTAAGGTACTGGAATTTCTTACCCTTAAGCAAGAGTCACTAAGTGTTCATGACTATGAGTTGAAGTTCACCTAACTATCCCATTATGCTCCAGGGATAGTTGCGGATATGAGGAGTAGAATGAGTTTGTTTGTTGCTGGGTTGTCCCATTTATCAAGCAAAGAGGGCAGGGCAGCGATGCTAATTGGGGATATGTATATTTCGAGGTTAATGGTATATGTACAGCAGGTGGAGGGATAGAGAGGAATTCAGAAATAAGAAAGCTAAGACAGGAAATGAGTCCGAGCAGCAGAAAAGTAATGTGAATCGTTCGTCCTTTCAGCAAAAGAAAAATGGACCTGCTCCATCATCTGCTAGTGCACCTGCACCCAGAAACAAAGGTGAGTATAACAGTCAGAATTCCCAGCCTTTCAGGGGTAGACCTGACCAATCTCAGGGTAATGTTGCACAAGGAGGTAACTGGCTCCTACATGTGCTAAGTCTGGTAGAACCCACCCAGGTAAGTGTCGTGATGGCCAGTCAGGTTTCTTCAAGTGTGGACAAAAGGGTTTTTTCATGAAAGAGTGTCCCAAGAACCGGCAATGTAATGGGAATCAGGGAAATAGAGCCCAATCTTCATCAGTTGCTCCACCAGACAGGGCAGCACCTAGAGGATCTACTTTCTGTACTAGCGAAGGAACAAACCGTCTTTATGCAATCATTAATCACCAAGAGCAAGAGAACTCTCCAGATGTTGTCACTGGTATGATTAAAGTCTTTACTCTTGATGTTTATGCTTTGCTAGACCCAGGAGCAAGATTATCTTTTGTAACTCTTCTATGTATTGTATGTCGTGAGTTTGTTGGAATATTTCTATGTTTTCTTTTATTAGATTACCTAATAAAGTAATATCTACTATAGTTTGTTGCCAATATTCTAAGTATTCTTGATTTATCATTAATCTGAATATCGAATTTCTAAATCACTTAAATTAAATTCTAAGATTTCATTATTTATTCTATCTATTTCATACCATATTTGGTTCATTAATTCTTTTTCTTCTTCTTCAAATATGTTTTCCCATATCATCCTTCTTAGATCAATGACTTTTATATTTTTAAGTATATACAAGATTAATGTTTTATATGCTAGTATCATTTCATCATGTAAATAAGACATAACAATTTTAATACAATTCCCTTATATCATAGTTCTGACGAATATTAGATTATTTCCAACCATGTTTTCCTGTCACTATTAACATCGTACTTTCAAAGGTGATCTCTTCCTAACAGCGCCTCAACTTCGTTTACTCCCCTCACGGCTTCTCATGCCTATGGTTTCAACTTTAGGATGGCATAGTCTGGAAGTTTTTCCTTTTTTCCTCATTTAACAAACTAGAAAACATGCTGGTTATAATTATAGTATATAATAACTAATATAAACTTATTCTATCAATGCTATGATATTAAGGAATTAATAGATTTAGCTATGCATAATTATGAATATATGTACCTGTGTAGTATCTGCAATGTTTTGATCCATAGCTTAACTTGAAATTTAGATTTTTATTGAGAGGGTATTTTGTATACAAGAGGCTTTGCTTTCCGTCTAGAAAGTCTTGCCTTATCTTGCCTTCTGGCTCTACTATATATACAAATATAAGTAACTCTACTATAGTTACTTTATCTATACTATAGTTACTTTACATAAACTATGATTACTTTACATCTATAGTAATGTACACGTTACTACTACTTTATATAAAGTTTTTCACTATTTGTTTCTTTACATAAAGTCTTCCTTTACTTTTGTTAGTGGGACGATATCTTTTCTTCTTTCATCTTCTTTTTATCTTGTTCCTTTATCTTGTCGGCCTCTTTACTCTAGATTGACAGCTGGAATCACATTATCTTCGCCATAACATTTTGAGCGGTGGACCTTTGAAACACGGGGAAAGCACAAACACTAACAAATCAACTAAATAAAAATTAAACCTAAAGTAGAAGAAGGTAATTTATAGCAAAGAAAACATTAAAAATCATATTATCCAGCAAACAATACACCTCTGGTAATTAAGGTTTGCAAATATAAATAGCAACACTTCAGATTGAATGGAAAACCAACAATATTCATTAAAGAAAAAGGGGGAAAGAGATGTACCTTTTCCTTGTTGTTGAAAGAAGTAGACCTCTCTAGAACATAAAACAAAGATTTTTGGAATACGGTGGATTTAAATTTTTAGAATAGAAGATGCGGAAAGCGGTGGACCTTCAAAACACGTGGAAAGTACAAACACTAACAAATTAACTAAATAAAAATTAAATTTAAGTATAAGGTTGTATTTTACAGCAAAGAGAGCATTGAAAAGCATATAAATCCAACAAAAAACGCACCTCTGGTAAGAAAGATTTGCAAATCTAAATAGCAACACTTCAGATTGAAGGGAAAACCAACAATATTCATGAAAGAAAACGGGGGAAAGAGGTGTACCTTTTCCATGTTGTTGGAAAAAGTAGATCTCTCTAGAACATAAAACTAAGATTTTTGGAATGGAGGATGTGGAAGGCGTAGGATCTACATTTTTGGAATAGAAGATGTGGAAGGTGGTGAACCTTCCAAACACTCGGCAAGCACAAACTCTAACAAATCAACTAAATAAAAATTAACTTCATGTAGAAGGTGGTAATTTATAGCATATAGAACATTGAGAAACATATAAATCCAGGAAAAAATGTACCACCAGTAAGGAAGATTTGCAAATCTAAAATCCAACACTTCAGATTGAAAGGAAGACCAACAATATTCATGAAAGAAAACGGGGGAAAGAGGTGTACCGTTTCCTTATTGTTGGAAGGACTAGACCTCTCTGGAACATAAACTAAGATTTCTAGAATGGAATATGTGGAAGGCGGGGGATCTAACTTTTTGGAATAGACGATCTGGAAGGCTGTGGACCTTCGAAACACGCGGGAAGCACAAATACTAACAAATCAACTAAATAAAAATTAACTTTAAGTATAAGTGTCACGACCCAAGCCTAGGGCCTAGACGTGACATGGTGAATGAGGAACCCGAAGGAACCCCAAACAAGCCTCTCAAACTTGTCATCACACTTCATCGGTCGCGGAAGTACATTCAACATTAATTAACGGGAAATAGGGACTAAGGG
>JAJOOR010015515.1:0-54012 GCA_036250505.1 Solanum acaule
ACCCACTTCTAAATAGCATTTAAACTAATAATTATCAATACTTATAAAATAAATCAGCCCATAATCACATAATCACACCCCAAGAATTGGGGTTTTAGCTATACATCATAAAAATATAAAAATTATTACCAAATTGAGTTTCCATCAACTGGGTCAAATTGATTTCGTCTTTACAATGTTCCAATTTTAAGAATCTCAAAGTCCCACTTCTAATTTCTCAAAAGTGAAAAACTTCGATTCTCCAAAGCATGGGAAAAACTAGAGAAACTTGTCTCAATGCTAAGAATATTAGATTACAATTCAGATATTATGAAACTAGATATATGATAGATGATAACTAAATGTTCAAAAATGTATTTATAGTCATCAAAAATAGCTGCAAAGAACCACTTGGTGAAGTAAGTCGGGCTCACCGAACGACTCGACGAGCCACCCTTTTGTCCTTTTTATCGCCTTTCTACCTTGGCATTCAACATTTTCAAGTTCTGTAACTTTGGGCAATCCAGCACTGCATCGCAGAATTACTAAGTGATTCGCCGACATCTCTTTTCCATCGCCAACTTGATTTCTTCCCTCAGGGCTTGATTTCTTTCCTCAGTCTAAATCTATGATCTCGCCTAAAGTTCCAGTGTGCCAAGCCCTGAAGGAGAAAATCAAGTCGTCAATAAAAAGAAGCAGTCAGCGAGTCGTTGAATGATTCTGCAATGTAGTGTTAGATCACCCAAAGTTACAGAACTTGAAGATGCTAAAGGCCAAAGAAAAAGGTGATGGAATTGACCAAAAGGACGGATCGCTGAGTGGATCGGTGAGCCCGACTCGCTTCGCTGAGTGGTCTTTTGCAGCATATATTTGGCCACTATAAATAGAGCTTGGAATATTTAGTTCAGTATTAAATTTTCATTATCAATCAGTTTTCAAGTATAGAGTTTTGAACTGAGAGTATTGAGACAATCTTTTCCTTAGCTTTGACAAATTGAAGCTTTCCATTTTTGAGAAATCGGAAGTGGGTCTTTCAGATTCTTGAACTTCGGCCTTTGTAAATACGAAATTAATCTTACCCAATTGATGGAAACATAATTTGGTAACGATTTTTATCTTTTTATGATGTCTAGCTAAAACCCCAATTCTTGGGGTGTGATTATGTGATTATGGGTTGATTTAGCTGCTGGGTATTGCTAATTGATAGTTTAAATAAAAGTGATTCCATTCCGTAATTGTGGCTTAATTTAAAGGATTGTAGTTGCAAATGCAACTCTGCCTTCGTGTTTTTGGCTTGCTTGAGAGAGGTTTTAAAACAAAGATTACTGAATTGATGGTATGTGGGTATTGGGTTATCATGGGTTCATCTTGAGAGAGTGAATCGTAAACCCTTTTCCACGCATTAAGCTAGAGAGAGTGAATGGACTAAAATGTATGATGCTCTTAATTACTGCTTACTGGTGTTCCAGAGAAATTCACTGATTTACAGCTATTTACTATCAGTTGCAATTGCCCATTTGTCTACCTTAGCCTATAATCCAATCACATCCCAATCACATCCCAAGAACCCCTCTCATTACTTTTTCATTCGTGTTATTTGCTGCTGTTGTAGTTGATAATTACAATAAACCCCCCCTCCCCGCCTTATTTGACACTTTTGTCACCCTTTAATTTGAACTATGATTTTATTCGTAAATGTTTTTACCTATGATTAACTTGAACATATTTATACTTGGCTATTGAATCTTAAGCACGTACTACTCCGACTGAAGGGAATGCGGTGTTCCACATCACAAGTACTATGTTGCAACTCTTGCAATTGAAGGGGCTGTTCGGTGGTTTGGCTCATGAGGATCTCCATGAGCATATTACAAACTTCGTGGTTGTATGCGGACCGTTCTCCTTCAAGAACATATCCCAAGAGTTGGTCAAGTTGAGGTTGTTCCCGTTCTCTTTGATGGGAGAAGCATGTAAGTGGCTGGCTGAATTGCCACGTGAATCAATAACTTCGTGAGAGAAGTTGGTTACCGCATTTCAAGTGCAATTTTTCCCTTCTTCAAAGATGATGACTCTTCGGGATAGCATTCAGAGCTTCAAGTGTCTAAAGGGTAAGCCAATTCATGAAACTTGGCTGCGATTCAAGAAGTTGACGTGCCAATGCCCGACTCATGGCTTGCCTAACAACGTGTTGCTGCAG
The DNA here is from genome assembly GCA_036250505.1 of Solanum acaule. Lineage (NCBI taxonomy): Eukaryota > Viridiplantae > Streptophyta > Magnoliopsida > Solanales > Solanaceae > Solanum > Solanum acaule. The sequence continues at coordinate 2,177 of JAJOOR010015515.1, forward strand.
TACTTTTACCGGAGCCTTGACTCGGTAAACAAGGTTGCTGACCAACTCACTCTTGGAGTTTGATGCAGCAACCTTATGTGAGAGCAGCTCAGCTCTTGGATGGCATGACCATAATCAACAGGGTGTGGTACACCCGTGAAGACCAGGTCTCCCTCTCACGTTTAAATTGACCAAAGAGTAGATGGAGAAAGACCAAGAGAGGGACCAAAACATGGCCAAGATCATAACACAACTGGACATTTTGTCCAAATATGTCATAGGAGCTGGTGCTCGAAGTGTCAATGTCGTGGGTGTCAGATGTGTAAATCCGGATGAGGCCAAATTTGAGGCTTTGTATAGTAAAGAGGTGAACTTCCTAGCTAACCAAGGAGGTGGTTATCATTCAAACTACCCGACGTAGGGTGGTACCCAAAGTTGGAACAGAGAGGAAGGTTGGAAGTATTGCGATCGAGAGTGGAGGGACCGTAACCCCACTTCGAAAGAGAGAGAAGGGGAAAAGGACAGATATGTTCTTCCCCATGAGTGCCAAAAGCCAAAGGATTCTGAGGGAAGTGAGTCGGAGGATATGCTTTCTCGTATCCTCACAAAAGTTGAGGGGTCAAACAAGATTTTGAAAGAAATGAAAGAAAATGTTTCGACCCTTAACCAGATGGTTACCACCCATTCAATATCGATCCAGCGGTTGGAGACCGAAATGGGTCATATCTCGTCTCATTTGAACCCGAGACAGCAAGGGGGTTTGCCTAGTGATACTATGGCTAAACGCAAGAATGAGGTTTGAGTGTGGACTTGCATCGTGCCACGATGTTAACTAAGGAACTTCTTGGGAGGTGACTCAAGTTTTTATTTGCTTTCTTTTGAAGTTGAAATAATGATGTGTTGATTGTGCAGGTCAAAATGTGAAAAGTGTTTGAAAAGTATAGGTTGGCGAGCTAAAAGCCTAGTCGGCGCATCGCCAAAAAGGTCGGCGAGCCCGACCTAGACCGCCGCTGGATTCAAGACATTTTCAAATTGGAGTCTGTAAAACTCACTGTGCCCAGGAACAACTTGGCGAATTGCCGACCAGTTTGGCGATCACGATCTAGTCCGCCATTTGGACCTCCACATTACCTTGAGGTCCTATAAAACTTGGCGAGGTATGTGCCCATGTATCATGTCACCGAGTGGGTTGGCAAGCAATACTAACGTCGCTGAATGGGCGAGAACTGGACGGTTTTTAAAGACTAAAGGTTTAAACTTTCAAACTCTATCACTTTCCCTCATTTTTAATCTTCCCAAACTCACACCCGCACAATATTTCCCATACTTCTTTCACTTTAGAGTATTTTAGTCGTTGAATTTGTGTTCGGAGTGGATTACTTTGCCGCCTATCATTTCAATTGTTAATTATTCAGCATCTCAGGTTGGTTTTCCAAACACCAAATTTATTTTTAGCAATTTGTACTCTTATGCAATTGATTTTTATCTTAATGTTGTGTGCTGGGCCTCTCTAATAATGTTTGTATGCTAGTATGCCTGTTTTAATTCAATCTTTTTATCCCCTTTTGCCTTTATTGTTAATTTCCAGAGATTTTGTGCCATAAAATTGGTTAAAAATTGTGGGGTTGGGCTTGCATGTTGTTGGGTCTAGTTAGGTAAAGTATAAGTAGCCTGCATTTGTGCCAAATGATGTATTTTTCTCATTGATGGAGCGGTTGACGTCATTTCTAAGGGCAAAAGTCGTCAAATGGTCAAATTTGGCCAAACCAGAAGAAGTTTGAGTATCCCTGGGGCATGGGTATATTGGGTATTAATTTAATTTGATAAGTGCATGTTTTGATTTTATTTTCAGGGGCTGCAGTGTTGAATTTGGGTTGAAAGTAGGCACGTTGGGTCGTTTGGCGAACTGGGTCGAGTACGCTGAACCACTCGACGGTTCATCGAAGTTCCCCATCTCGCCTTTAATTTCATTCTAAAATTGAATTTTGGTTCTGTAACTTTCAGCGAGAAGCTTGAGTTCGCCGAGTACACTCGACGACTCGCCGAAGGTCTTCTTTCATCTCCCTTTGTCTGCGCCCCTGATCCTAAAATGCACTGTAACTTTTGGTGGGCTAGTTCGTGCTCGCCGAGTGATGTCGGTGATTCGCTGAAAGACTTTTCCATCGCCGATTTGTCAAAATTTACTGAGATTTTTGAGCCAATCCTTTCGGCGAGCCCGATCAAGCTTGACAAAGAGATTCGGCTACTCGCCGACCCGTTCGGTGAAGTCTGTCTGCAACTACTTTTTTGTGCTTTTACGTAAATTGTTTCTAACTCTTTTATGATGTTTTTTAGATAAGGAAAGGACAAATCTTGACATGCCGCCCAAAAAAAAAGCATGGGGAATTACTATAAATGAAGGAGGAGCTAATCCTCCCAAGAAGGGAAGGCAAGAGCCTCCAACGGGAGGTTAGAGCAAAGGCAAGAGGCCCACATCTGAGAGAGTATCTACTAACTCACGGGCTGCATTATCTAAGCCTGAGGATGATCTGTCCTTATAGTCCCAACGGGCTGAGATCCGTGCTAGATCTCTCCCTGACTCAGCTAGAGTCCCTCCAGTTTACACCCCAACAGATTTAGTATTAGCTTCGACACCTCCTGTGGCTCCTGTGCCACCAATGGTCCCTCCTCCCAAGCTTCTCAACAGGTTAAAAGGTGATGGATTGCGAACTATTCTCGAGTAGAAGCTATTATCCACGAAAGGCCTAGACGGAAGATACTCAAGTGTGAAGGAGATACTGCAGTGGAAAAAATTATAGACTTTCACCAGGCCCCGAGGCCCCTATATTCCTTCATGGGTCCTAAAGTTCTATACAGTGTATGGTGACTTGGTTCCGAAGATCAAGAAGAAGGACAACGAGTTCATACCAGTTAAGTCGGTCATGGTTCGAGGTGTGGAAGTTGGATGTTGCAGCGATATCATCAACTTTGTCCTTGAGAGAGCCATAGGGTTCAAGCATGATTATGAGGGCTTGGTGAGAGCTCAGTCCCTGGATGACTTGAATGGTTGGCTTGCTCCCCTTCTCTCTGATGTCACCCAAGGTGGATAGAGGTTGGAGTCTAGATCGAGAAGAAGAATTTGAATGTAGCTTCCTGGTATTGGTAAGGATTCATCAGCAGGTCCATCATGCCTTCACAGAACAAATCCATCCTCTGACATGTGAAGGCAGCTTGTTTAGGGTCTATCTTAGAGAAGAAACGGCTCAACTTGGGACTTATTATTGAGCAAGAGATGGCCATAAGGGACAAGCAAAGTCTAATTTCTCTACCATTCCCAGTCCTGATCACTGAGTTGTGTAGGCATGTTGGAGTACCCCGGGATAATGCGAAGATACTGAGGTTACCCGTTCAACCTCCACTGACATCCGGTGCATTGAGGCTGAGTACACTCTAGAGGAGGCTGACAGGAGGAGGGCAGCTCCGGTGGATACATCCTCGGAGGTGCATATTGATTTGATACCTACAAAGGCATCTTTGCCTACTCAGGCCTCCGGACCTTCAAGTACATCTGCCCCTTTTTCCTCTTCACAAGCCCTGGGTGCCACTACCTCATCCCAACCCGCCAAGATTACTCAGTTGATGATCCTGAAGATGGGTCACCCGGCCCATTCAGCTGATGTGAGGGCGATCGGACTCGAGAGATCTATCCCATGGATGATCGAGAGTTCTATCCTTATAGCACTTACCCCTCTCCGGACTTCCAGTAAACTCTCACTACGAGAGTTGAGGCGTGTGAGAGTAGACAAAGGAGACCACCGAGGTTACGACTTTGAAAGCCGAAGTAGCAGATTTGAGGAAGGATGTAGACTATCTAAAGTCTACTAACTTCACTTCATTACTGGAGGCTGCTGGTGATGTAGAAGCTCCTGAGATTCCTCTGGCTACCACCAGAGATATACGTAGGGATAATACAACAGTTGATGAGTCGAATGCAGAGACCGACGAGGAGCAAATAGATCTACGAGATGCTGAGGTGTATGATGATCTAGTTGACCTAGAGGATGCTATGCTTGAGACTGCACGCCAGACCTCTTTGAGAGACACTGCCATGGGTGGGTCCAGTGTAGCTAATCCTTCTGAGGTGACTCTGGGCACTGATTCCCAAGTTCCAAGCACTACACCGGGCACTGATCCCCCGACAGATGGAGCGACTATTTAGATAAGATCCCTCTTTACCTCCCTCTCTGTTTTATTTTTTGACTTTTGGATATTTTATTTCCTGCATTTGAGGAAAAATAGCTTTTGTTTGTGGTGGGGTGAGGCCCACCTTTTGTGACTATTGTTATGTCTATATATTTGGGTTGTTGAGCTATAAATTGATACTACATTTTGTAGATGATTGATCTTGTGGCTCCTTGTTTTTAAATGTAAATGATTTTTGGACCCTTCCAGATAATTTTGTTCCACCTCGTGTTTGTGTTTGAATGTGGTTGTTCACTTGCAAATTTTAGTATCTGTCTTGATCAATACCGATGACTTGAATAGTGCTCATAATTGAACAAAAATAAATGTGCTGCTACGATGAGGCCAAATGAAGTTGCACAGACAATATGTGACTTTTTTGCATCTCTTTGTGACTAGCCAAGTATCAAATTGAGTCTCTTGTAATGAACATTGTACAATGGCAAAAGTGTGGAGTCTTGTTTGACATTGGTGTCAATGCCTTATGTGTGATGAGCTTACCGTGAACAATGTGTGAAGACAACTAGAATTTTCCCCGTTGGTCCGGTTGACTAAGTAATGCAACCTCTTGAAATGATCTTAGGCAACTTTGAAGACTGTGAAACAATTTGACATTATACATCTTTTTGTGCCCTACCTTGTAAGTGTGTGAACTTTGCTTGAACACCTTTTGAGCCTTACCCTTTCCTTGGAAGAAACTTGATGAAATTGTGATCTTTCTTGATCCATCACCCTTAATCCTCATGATTTGTGGTTTGTATGAATAGCCAACTTAGGCCAAAAGCCTAAGTTGGGGTGTGGTGAAAAGAGAATGTAAATCAAGAAGTGCAAGGAAGTACCCTTTGACCCATGGTTGTGATAAAGATTGAACCCCTCCATAAAAGAGAGAGACAGAGTGTGTGAGAAAAAGAAGAAAAGAATGAAAAAGTTTTGGAATAAAGTGTGAAAATGCAAACAGAAATAGGGTGGCCAACAGTCCATGGAAGATGAATAATGGGGTGAATTGTGAGCACAAATGAGAATGATGAAGAAAAGGAAAGAAAGTGTTGTTCATGCCACATTTCATGAGGATAGATATCACTGAGCCTAAATAACCATACCTTTGCACTCAGCCCCGTTACAAGCCTTGAAAAGACCTTTTTGATCTTGAGCAATCTGAAACAACTGTTGATTGGAAAATAAGGTCAAACATATGGGTGAAATCATGCATTGTTTTCATCTTTGTGAGTGTCAGTGTCGATTGTGATTTTGGAACTTTAAATTATTGAACCATTGTGTGTGAATATGTAATCATTCTTTGTGTGAGGGCATCTGAATACCTTTGTTGAGCTTGAACTTGCATTTGAAGCGAGTATTGTGAGCTTGAGAGTCTTTGATAATGGTGAGTCATAACTTGAATCTTTGAGTGCACATTTTATCCTTGCATGAGTAAGTTGAGTCTATCTGTGTGGATTCATGATTGAGTGTTGTGTAGCACTGTTTGAGACATCCTTTTTGAACTACTGAACTTGAGGTTTACTTGAGGACAACCAAAATTTTAATTTGGGGGTGTTGATGAGTCCACGATTTGGACTAACTTAGGGCTTTATTTTAATAGATTTAGTGTCCTCAAATGCATATTTTGTGCCAATAACTGATGTAAATCCTTGACTTTTAGGTATTTGTATTGAGGAATAAAGCATGGACACTAATGAGCAAAAACGAACAGGGCAGCTGGAAGAACGAAGAAAAGAAGGCCTGATGATTGCCTAACCCATTGGGCAAGTCGCTGAATGGCCATGATCTCACCTAAAGTTCCAATGTGCCAAGCCCTGAAGGATAAAATCAAGTTGACGATAAAAAAGAGCAGTTGGCGAGTCGGTTAACGATTCCGTGATAGAGTGTTAGATCGCCCAAAGTTACAGAACTTGAGGATGCTGAAGGCCAAAGCAAAAGGCGATGGAAATGAGCAAAGGGTGGATCGCCGAGTCCGACTTACTTCACCGAGTGGTCTTTCGCAACATATTTTTGGCGACTATAAATACAATTTTGAATATTTAGTTCATTATCAAATTTTCATTATCAAAAAGTTTACATGTTTAGAGTTTTGAACTGGGAGTACTGAGATAATATTTTTCTTAGCTTTGAAGAATTGAAGTTTTCCATTTTTGAGAAATTAAAAGTGGGTCTTTGAGATTCTTTAGCCTTGACCTTTGTAAAGACGAAATTAATCTTACCCAGTTGATGGAAACATAATTTGGTAACAATTTTTATCTTTTTATGATGTCTAGATAAAACAACGCCAATTCTTGGGGTGTGATTATGGGTTTATTTAGCTGCTGCATATTGCTAATTGATAGTTTAAATGTTGTTTAAAAGTGATTTCATTCAGTAATTCTGGTTTAATTTAAAGGATTGTAGTTGCAAATGCAACTCTACCTTCGTGTATTTGGTTTGCTCGAGATAGAGGATTTAAAACTAAGATTACTGAATTGATGGTCTGTGGGTATTGGATTGTCATGGCTTCAGCTCGAGAGAGTGAATCCTAAACCCTTTTCCACACATTCCACTCGAGAGAGTGAATGGACTAAAGCGTAGACTATTCTTATTTGTTGCTTATTAGTGTTCGAGAGAAACCAATCTGATTTGAGGTAAATTATTCTAGAGAAAGTTTATCCCCACTAAAGTCTAGCTTATTCACTGATTTATAGCTATTTACTATCAGTTGCAAATACCTATTTGTCTACCTTAGCCTATAATCCAAACACATCCCAAGAACCCGTTTCATTACTTGTTCATTCGTGTTATTTGTTGCTGCTGTAGTTTAAAATTACAATCAAAACCCCCCATATTTAACACTTGTGTCGCCCTTTAATTTGAGCTAGGCTTTTATTTGTAAATGTTCTTACCTACGATTGACTTGAACATATTTGTACTTGGCTATTGAATCTTAATGACGTACCACTCCCTGTCGGATTCGACCCCAACTCACTTAGTTGGGTTATATTACTATCTAATGACCGTTGGCACTTAGTATTGGAAGAGTGTCCTGAGACGTGAATCAGTCCTCAAGTACAACTCAAGTTCAGCACCTCAATAAAGATGTCTCAAACAGTGTTATAGAAGACTCAATCATGAATGCACACGACAAGATTCAACTTACTCATGCAAGGATCAATTGTACACTGAAAGATTCAAGTTGTGACTCACCATTATCAAAGATTCTCTAGTTCACAATACTTGCTTCAAATGCATGTTCAAGCTTAACAAAGGTACTCAAATGCCCTCACACAAGAATGATTCCATATTCACACACAATTGTTCTACAAATAATTCCAGAATCATATACAACTCTCACACTCACATAGATGAATATATGCATGACTTCACCGATAAATTTTCCTTATTTTACAATCAACATTCACTTCAGCTCACTAAAGATCAAAAAGGTCTTTTCAAGGCTTGTAAAGGTATGGTCATTTAGGCTCAGTTGCTGCTATCCTCATGAAATCTGGTATGAACATCACTTTCCTTCCTTTTTTTAAGATTTTCACCCATGCTCAAAATTCACCCCATTAATTACTTCTCAAGGAATACCGACATTCACAACTTTATTTCTCAACTTTTTCGTTCTTTTTATTTTTCATTCTTCTTTTATTTTTCTCTTTTTTTGTATGGAGGGGTTCCATCTTTCTCAAAACCATGCATCAAGGGGGACTCCTTTGCACTTCTTGATTTACGTTGTCTTTTATCCACACCCCCAACTTAGGCTTTTTGCCTAAGTTGGCTATTAAAACAAACCACACTTCATGGAGATTATGGGTGATGAATAAAGAGGGGTTACAATTGCACCAAGTTTCTTCCAAGAATAGGCTAAGGCTCAAAGGGTGTTCAAGCAAAGTTCACACATCTCACAAGGTTGGTCACAAAAAGAGACATCTTGTCAAATTGTTTCACTCTTCAAAATTGTTGCGAAACATCATTTCAAGAGTTTGCATCACTTAGTCAACCGGATCAACGGGGCAAATTTTAGGTGTCATCACACAAGGTTCACAGTAAGCTCATCACACAAGGCATTGGCACCAATATAAAACAAGACTCCACACTTTTGCTAGTGAGCAATCTTCATCACAAGAGACTCCATTCGATAACCGGCTAGTCACAACGAGATGCAAAAAGTTCACATATTGTCTATGCACCTTCATTTGGCCTCATCGTAGCCGCACATTCATTTTTGTTCAATTAAAAGCACTATTCAAGTCATCGGTATTGATTATAACCAACACTCAAATTTGCACAAGAACAACCACAATCAAACACAACAATAGGTGGCAAAATTTTTCAGAAGGGTCAAAAACCATTTGCATTTAAAACAATGAGACATAAGCTCATACATCAAGAACACAGTGGCAAAACACAATTTATAGCACAAAAACCCAATATATATATATATATATACAAATATTATAATCACAAGAGGTAGGTATGGAAATACCTTACCCCACCACAAACAAAAAATAGTTGTCCTCAAATGCAACAAAATACCAAAAAGTCAATGAAAAAGACGGAGAGAGAGGTAAAGAAGGGACCTTGTCTACACAGTCACTCTATCTGTCGGGGCCTCAGTTCCCCTGATCTTGGACATTAGTGCTCGGGGTATCAGTAACACTAGATCCAACGATGGTGGTGTCTGCCAATTAAAATGTGCACGGTTGAATCTATCATGGTCTCCTCAACCTCTGCCAAGCCTTCATAGGTGGCCTCCTCATCAACATCCAGATGTTCCTCATCTGTCTCATTGTCAGACTCTGCAACAACTACCTCATCAACTCAAACCTTATCTCCGGTGGTAGCCGGAGGCATATTTGTATCAGCTGGCATGTCTAGGATCTCAATAGTCTCGAAAATCATGGCCATATTTGTGGACTTCAACTGGTCCACGTCCTTCCTCAGCTCAGCAATAACGGCCTTTAGAGCTGTCACCTCCTCAGTGTCCCTTTGGCCTCGCTCACACATCGCTAACCTTGCCGCAAGGGCATCAATGGACACACTAAGAGGTGTCACAACAACAATGAGGGTCCTCTCAATCATCTCGGTAATGGTAGCCTCAAGTATAGAGGCATGTCTATCAACAGAATGAGATATCTGCCTTATCCGGAGTATCGTAGTCTGGGTTAGTGGAGGTCTGGAAGCAGCAGCAACAGTAACATCATATCTAGGAGGAATGGGAGCTGTAGAAGAACTAGGAGTCACTGAAAGAAACACCACTAGATATACATGAAGTCCTAGGGGCTGTAGTAGGCAATACTACCTCCGCAAGTAGTGTTTGAGTATCAATAACTGGGGAAGTGTCCATCGGGGCTGCCTTCTTCTTCTCAGCCTCGTCTTTCAAGTACTCTTCCTCAATCCTTCGTGTGTCGGTACATGAGGTGGCAGTCACTTCCACATCCTTTTTCTCATCTCGAGGCACTCAGGCTCGTCTACACAGCTCAGTGATCAGTACAGGAAAGGGGAGAGAAGTCTGCCGCTATTTGGCCCTCATGACCATTTCTTGGCCATTGATCATTTCCAAGTTCATCATTGTCCTATCAATGATGCAACCAAGGCAGGCTGCTTTCGCGTGAAGGGAATCAACTCATTCTTGGATGGCATGATAGTACTGCTAATGAAGCCAAACCACTACCTTGCTGCTGCTTTGAGGTCTTTCTTTTCTATGTGTGTTCCAACCTCGATCCACCTAGGAGTACCGTCAGATAGCAGAGGGGCCAACCACTTTTTCATATTCTCCAACATTTTTGTCCTGATTATGTATTGACAGTCGTCCTCAATTTTTTTTGAACACTCCAGAACTGTATTAATAGCATCACTATCACACTTCACCTTTCTGCCTCTGACGACCACATAATCTATTGGCTTGAACTTAGCTGCCTGCTTCTTCCATTGTGACACTAATGCTTCATAAGCATCGTAATAATCCCCAACCCAATTTGGGATGTAGGGGCCACGGGGTCGAGTGAATACCTGGAAATTGTGGGACCTCAAGTAGCTCATGATCTCCGGGTATCTTTCAATGACTCCATTAGTAGACAACCTCTTCTCTTCGATGATGGTCCTTAATCCCTTAGTCTTCAGTCTATTCATAGAACGGGGAGGAGGACCCTGTGCAGGTGGTGCTGGGACCACAGCCTGTGTCGGAGTAGGAGGAGCAGTAGTGGCTTGGGGAGTCCTGATCCTAGACGGATCATTGAACCTCTTGGAATGTAACTCAGCTCTCTGGGTTGACAATAACTCATCATCTTCACGCTCAGAAGTTGCAGCCTGAGGGTCTTGGTGATCACCCTCACTCTCAGAGGTAGTTAGGTGAGTGGTATATATCCTCTCACTATCTGAGCTAGCCTCCGGTGATACAGGAGCAGGTGCCTTGCCTTTCCCTTTGCCTTTCCCTTTGCGTTTCCCACTGGTAGTAGGAAGTTTTATCACCTTTGCTCGGTATGCAGCTGCATCCTCATTGATAATAATCCCCTTTGCCCTCTTGCGGGGTGGCATGTATCGACCTGCTACTTTTGGTCTAGCCATATCTGAAACAAAAATTAGAAACTGTTGGAAACAGTTCAAGAAAATGCAGAAAATATATTGCAGACAGACTCCCCGAACAAATCGGCAAGTCATCGAAATACTTTGGTGAGCCAGATAGGGCTTGCTGAAAGGATTTGCTTCAAATAGTTTGAGAAAAATATATTGTCGGAGATGGGAGGGGCCTTTCGGCTAATTGCCTACATCATTTGGTGAGCACATACAAGCCAGTTGAAAGTTACATTGTATTTTAGGGGTTAGGGGCACAAAAAGGGCCATCAAAGATAACATTCGGCGAGTCACCGAATGCACTCGGCGAACTAAAGCTTATCACCGAAATTACAGAACCCAATTCAATATAAGCATGAAATTAAAGGCGATATGTGGAACTTTGGCGAGCCGTCGAGTGGTTCAACGAGCTCGACCCAGCTCGCGAAACTACCCAACGTTCTTATTTTTGACCCCATTTTAAAAAATCAACCACGCAGCCCCCAAAAAAAAAACAAAGCTTACACATACTCAATTAGACTCAGACCCATAAGACCCATGCCACCGGGGTACTCAGATTTCCCCCGATTTGGCCAACTCCAACTATTTGATAGAGACGAAATGAGAGGTAACTGTTTGGCTAAGGGTGGATACATCTTCCTTCATTCCTATAAAAAATTTATAAGACCCTTCAATCTTATTGAAAATACGAGAGAGCATATCCTCACAACAGACACCCTCAGAATCTTTGGGCTTTTGACGCTCGTGGGGAGGAATGTACCTATTCTTCTCCCTATCTCTTTCCTACCAAGTGGGGTTACGATCCCTCCACTCCTATCACGATCTCTCCATCCATTATCCCTGCTCCAACCTTTGTTACCACCCTGCCTCGGGTAGTTTGCCTGATAACCACCTCCTTAGTTGGCGAGGAAGTTCACCTCCTCGCTATACAACGCTTCAAACTTGGCCTCATCGGTGTTTACACACACCACACCCACAACATTGACACTCCTAGCACCAACTCCCTTGACATTTTTGGACAAAATGTCAAGTTGGGTCGTGATCCTTTCCATGATTTGGTCCCTCTCTTGATCTTTGTCAAGCTTCTCCTTTGTCAATTTAAAAGTGAGAGGGGAAACCTGATCTTCTGCCCGGTAAATTTAGGTCATACCATCCAAGAGTTGGGCTACTATAATGTAAGGTTGTTACATCCAACTTCCCGGAGAAAGTTGGTCAGCTACTCCCTTGTTCACCGAATCAAGACTTCGGTAAAAGTATTGCAGCAAAACGTTGTTGGGCAAATTATGAGTTGGGCATTGTAGCACCAACTTCTTAAATCTTAGCCAAGTTTCATGGATTGGCTCACGCTCCAAATGCTTGAAACTCTGGATGTTGTCCCTAAGTGTCATCATCTTCAAAAGAGGGAAAAATAACATTTGAAATGCGGTTAGAAGCTCTTCCCACGAAGTGATGGAATTTCGTGGCAATTTCACCAACCACATATATGCTTCTCCAATCAAAGAAAATGCAAACTTCAACTGAACTAACACTTCGGATATGTTCTTGAAGGAGAACGGCCCGAAAACATCAAAAAAGTTCCTTATATCCTCATGGGGATCCTCATGAGCCAACTCACCAAGCAACCCTTTCAATTGCAAGAGCTGCAACATGGTGCTTGCAATGTGGAACATCGCATTCCATGTAGCCGGAGGCAAGCGAATGGATCCAACTCCACCCACCAGATTAGGGTCATTAACATTCGGCTCATTGACATCATAGAGATTGCTGATGTAATCTTGGTGTCCTACTAGGCTACCATTACTTCTGTTGACACTAATTTCCTCTATTTTAAGACAGCAACATACAAACCAAAACTAAATTAAGTAGATTCAACTATGACTAAAAACACAAAATTCAACTTCACCAAAAGAATCTCAAACAACACCACTCCCTGGCAGCGGCGCCATTTTGATTAACGTTTCAAGGACACTTCACCCAATTCTAAGGGTCAATGATCGCTAGTTAGTATAAAACCCAACTAAATTAGTTGGGGCCGAATCCTAAAGGGAGCGGTACATGTTTGGGAATAAATTAGGAAGTACGAATCGATCAAATCAATCATAAAAATAAAATATGTCGAATAAAAACATAATTCAAATGAAGGGGTGACACGAATGTTAAATGAGGGGTTTTCGTTTCAATTATCAACTATAAACAGTGGTAAACAATACGAAATAACAGTAATGAGATGGGTTCTTGGGATGTGATTCGATTATAAGCTAATATAGACAAAATGGTAATTGCAACTATTAGAAAATAACTAGTTATTAGTGAGTAAGCTAGGCTAAAGAGGAGATAAACTTTCTCTCAAACAATTTACCCCGAGTCAAGTTTATTTCTCTCGAACATTAACAAGCATGGAAATTAAGACCTGCCCACACCTTAGTCCATTCACTCTCTCGAACTGAATGTGTGGAATAGCGTTTAGGATTCACTCTCTCGAGCTGAACCCATGTCAACCCAATACCCACTGACCATCAATAAATAAGCTTAGTTTTAAAATTTCTCTCACGAGCAAGCCAAAAATAGAAGGGTAGAACTGCATTAGCACCTACAATTCTTAAATTAAACAACAATTAAAGATTGAGGTCACTTCTAAATAGCATTTAAACTAATAATTAGCACTATCCATAAACTAAATCAGCCCATAATCACATAATCACACCCCAAGAATTGGGGTTTTAGCTAGACATCATAAAAAGATAAAAATCGTTACCAAATTGAGTTTCCATCCATTGGGTAAGATTTATTTCATATTTACAATGTTCCAATTTGAAGAATCTCAAAGATCCACTTCCAATTTCTCAAAAGTGAAAAACTTTGATTCTCCAAAGCTTGGGAAAAACTAGAGGAAACTTGTCTCAATGCTAAGAATATTAGATTACAATTAAGATATTATGAAATTAGATATATGATAGATGATAGCTAAATGTTCAAAAATGTATTTATAGTCGTCAAAAATATGCTGCGAAGAGCCACTTGGCGAAGTAAGTCGAGCCCACCGAACCAGTCAGCACGCCGCCCTTTGGTCATTTTCATCACCTTTCTACCTTGGCATTCTGAATCCTCAAGTTCTGTAACTTTGGGTGATCCAGCACAGCATCATGGAACTACTCGGCGATTTGCCGACTGCTCCTTTCCATCACCAACTTGATTTCTTCCTTCGGGGCTTGGCACACTAGAACTTTAAGCGGTCAAATGGTCATTTGGAGACTAGCCAAGTGGACTTGGCGATCACCAGGCTTGTGTTTCTTCATTCTTCCAACTCGCTTTGTTCCTTTTTTTCAAATTAGTGTCCTTGTTTTGTTCCTCAATCCATATACCTGGAAACAAAGAATTTTACATCAGTTATTGGCACAAAATAAACATTTGAGTACACTAAATCTATATAAATAAAGCCCTAAATGAGTCAAAATCTAGGACTCATCAGTAGATTACTTAGCTATTGGATCCACTAAGCTAAGAGTATAGTTATACCTTAGGAAAGTAGAGCGATCCCTTTTCAGTGTGGGCTAGACACTGGATTCCATGTTAAGCTCACATGGTCTATCTCGATTAAGGATTATTCCCACAATAGAAATATGAGCAGGAATATGAAATATGAACTTATAGTTACTTAATAAGATTTATTTAGCATGGATGAGATTATGGGATCTTATTCATGCATTGCACAAGTATGCTTTAGGGTAATTATGGTATGTTCTCTTATGTTATGATGATCTATGTAATGCATATGCTTATGACTTATTCTTATGATGTATGCTTATTTTGGATTGTAGCTTGGAAGGCCCTTCCAATACATATGTGACTAAAGGCGAATGTTCCCTTACCTATGAGAAACAAGCTAAGGATGAGATCAAAAAATGATAAATATGAATGAGAACCTAAAGTGACTTGCTTAGCATGGGTGGGATTATGGGGTCTTATAATGCATTGTACAAGCTTTCCTTGAAGTAGATTATGATGTGTTTCTCATACATTATGTTGTTATAAATGCGTTGATTATTCCTATGACTATGATGTTATCTCTCATGCTCACAAGTTATGATTATTGTCTCTTATGTTTATAGCCTATGTCTTAAGATGACGTCTCTTATACTTATGACTTATGTTATTGTCTCTTATGATTATGGTATATGTCTTATGTTCACTAATGCCTCTTATATACTTATGGTGATGATTTATGCTATCCATCATATTTAGTACATTATTATACTAACGTATACTTTTTCCTACATTCTTATCAAATGTAGGGTTCGGCGATATTTCTTTCCATCCTCGTGGTTAGGTTCATAGTAGATCAAGAAGAGAAGTTGTGGTGAATCATCATAACATCGAGGACTTGATCACCCTTTCCGTTTTATGTCTTTCTTTTATGTTTAGACTTTTTATGGGCTGTCCCTAACTCTTTTCAAGTATTAGATGGTTTGAGACAAGTGTAATAGACTTCCGCTTTGCTTTTATAAAAGACTTTGATTGAATGGAAATTTTTTTTAAATTTATGTACTTTCTATTATCTTATGCTGTGATATGCTAAGTGGCTTACATAGAGCCTTTCGGGGTTGTATGTGCCTTGTTACATCTAGGGGGTTCCCCTGGGTTGTGACACTTGGATAATCATTATCATCATTTGTCTTAAATACAATAAAATAGCATATTTTAAATACTTACATGTTGTGACCCCACAAGATGACATGGAGGACAAATCAGCAGCATGACTCAAGTTGTTGTTAGTCGCTATCGCAGAAGAGTTATGGTAGGATGAGGAGACATTTGGGTTGGGTTGTAAAGGCGCACCCTTATTAGCCAAAGCCGGTCGAATTTGTCCTTTCTTAGCCTGGATCGGTTTCTCTTGAATATGAGCCTGCTTAAGGGCCTTATCAAACGTTTTTTACTCATGATTTAGTACCAAGTTTTTGATGTCCTCTCTTAGTCCAGAGATAAAGAGGCGAGCATAAGCCTATCATAAATATCATCACTCTCATTTGCGATGTCTTCAAATCATCCTTGCATATATGAGACAGTGGTAATTTGTTAGAGTTTTGCAAATCTTCCCTCTGCCGACTCCAGACCCTTCTGTTTGAACCAGATTCACACTTTCTCAGAAAAATATGGCCAGTCAACTAGTTGCTTGTTCCTAAAAAACTATCTATACCATTTCAGTGCTTCGCCAACGAGATAAAAAGATGCCATAGTCAGCCTTTGATCTTCTTCAATTCTATAAAAGTTAAAGTATTGCTACCCTTATAATATCAAAGCCTCTAAGTTGACACCGTGAAATCGACCTAATTCCACTGAAGCAGGTTAAGGGTGGGTATAGTGGCTGCCACCAAGTGTTCATGTCAAGCTATCTCCATTGCCTGTTCATGAAGGTGTGTCCCCATCAGAACATTGGTTGCAGCTACCTCCATCAATATATTTCAGATCTCTGTGAGTTCTTTAGAGAAGAAATCCTCCATTTCCTTAATCGGATCATCCACATGAGCCTTGAATATTTTGTGGTCCTCCATAAGTGACCTCTAGATGAAAGAACCAATGAAGCAAACCAAATAACAATTTGCAAATAATGGTGTCTTGTATTTCAGATGACATTTATAATACAAGCCACCTTTATTTGCAATTTTTTATTTGGTTTGCTTGTTGGTGCTTTCATTGAGAGGTCACTCATTGAGGATCACGACATACTCAAGGCTCATGTGGATGATTCGATGAAGGAAGTGAAGAATTCCTTCTCTACAAAAATCACTGAAAACTGAAATATAATGATGGAGGTGGTTTCCACCAAAGTTCTGATGGGGTGGGGACACACTGTCATGAACCGACCATGGAGGTAGCTCGAAAGAAAAACCTACCGGCAACAACTATACCAAGGCACAAACCTGCTTAAGTGGAATTGGTTCGATTTTGCTGTAATAACTCAAAGGCTTGGATATTTCCAGTGGAGCAATAATTTGAAATGCCTATCACATGCAGAAATTCAGAGTCGTCATGAGTTTGGACTCGGCTACTATTGTGAGGAAGAATATACAGTCGGACATAAATGCAAATCACCACCCTAGCTGTTACTTCTCACTAATAAGCATGATAGTGAACCAATATTACTAGAGTCATTCATAAATGATGATGTATTGGCCAAGAATTACTATATTGGGAGTTACAAGAACATTCTGCTATTTGTGGTCATGCTTTTGCTGGTGGGCATTCTTCCTCCACACTCTAATTCCTTGGTCATGTCATTTTATCCTGGTTCAGGTCTTTGTGGATGGAGGTAGTGACCATAATTTCATCCAAGCAAGGATGGTAAGTTTCATGCATCTTCCAATTGTTTCCATCTCTAGTTTTGTTGTAGTAGTGGAAAGTGGCCAACGACTCAGGTGCGAAGGGGTTGTGAGAGAATTTCCCCTCTTAATTCAAGAATGTAGGCTCACACTTGACTTATATATGTTATCATGTCATGGAACTGATCTGGTCCTCGAGGCATCTTGTCTTTCTACGTAGGAAGAGTGGTCACGTATTATGGAGAACGCACATTTAAATTTAGTTACCAGGGAACTACTAATATTTGGAAAGGATTAGAACCAACTAGTGTTAAGCCTATACTATTGCATAGCCTCTGACAAGGCAAAGCAACTGATGCAATCTTGTCATACTATTGTTTGCAAATAGTTTCAACTACGTCTATCCCTTATGAGCAGGTCAATCCGATCATCTAGACTATCTTAGAATCTTTTTTTGATGTCTTTCAGACGCCTAAAGGCCTACCCCCATCACGAGTCCTTGATCACGTGATACATTTTGTTCTAGGAGCCTATCCAGTAAATGTTAGGCCGTACAAATACCCCTACTTCCAGAAGCAAGTTATGGAAGAAATAGTCACTTAAATTCTGCAAGAAGGGGTGATTTGAGCAAGTACAATCCCTTTCTCCTCACCGATGTTGTTAGTCCGTAAAAAGGATGGAACGTGGAGGTTTTGAGTGGATTATTGGATACTAAAGGAAGTGACAATTCGGAACATAATTCCCATACCAATAGTTAATGAGTTATTTGACAAGCTTCAAGGGGCAATGTATTTCTCTATCCTGGACTTGTTGGCTGGATACCACAAAAATCGAGTTAGACATGAGAATGTGGAGAAAACAACATGTCTGACACATGAAGGACATTATGAGTTCTTAGCAATGCCATTTGGGTTATCTAATGCCTCATCCACTTTTCAATGGACTATAAAAGCGGTGTTTAGGATGTATCTGTGTCATTTTGTGCTGGTATTCTTTCATGATATATTGATTTATAGTCTCATATGGGAAGAACATTTGTTGCACTTGCAAATAATTTTAAATTTGTTACGACAACACTAGTTAGTTGCCAAAAGGAGTAAGTTTCACTTTGGTTGAGCGAGAGTTGATTATCTCGGCCATGTAATTTCTATATAAGGTCTTAGTGTGGATCCATTCAAGATCTCAGCCATACAACAATGGTCTGCGCCTAGAAATGTGAAACAAGTGCACAATTTTCTTGTGCTGGCAGGATATTATCGAAGGTTCATCCACCACTATGCTATAATAGCTGGGGCCTCACAGATCTACTTCACATAGTTCCTTTTGACTAGATAGATGTCACTCATGCCACCTTTGATATTATCAATAATAAGTTAAGTGCAACACTGGTCCTAGCTTTGCATGATTTAACCTAAGGGTTTTAGCTTGTGACAAATGCTTCAGGACAGGGCATTGGAGAACTACTATCTCAAAAAGGTAGCAGTGGCATATTTGAGTCAGAAGTTGAGTAATAGGATGTAGGAGGTTTCCACCTACCATCGAGAGATGTTTTCAATCACCCAATCGATTAGCTAATGGGGCCAATACTTTGTGTAGGAGGTTCACCATTTACACTGACCAACTATCACTTAAAATCTTGACGACCAAAACAATTCAAACTCCTAAACAACAAAAATGGTTAAGTAAGTTGGTTGGCTTTGACTTTCAAATTATATATCGCCCTAGAAAATTGAACCAAGTTGCTGATGGTCTTTCCCATATTCCAGAGGTTGTGTTTCTCACTATATCAATACGAGGTTATCACCTCAAAAATGAGATCAAAATACTGTACCAAACACATCTAGAGCTGACTTTTGTGCAGAACACCGTGCATGACTAGGCTACCCCTGATTAAGGGTTCACTTTTTGATATGGGATCTTAATTTTTCAAGGACGTTTGGTTATTATTTCTGAAGCTCCACTACGACAGACCCTACTCAAAGAATTTCTTGACACCACTTTTGGAGGTCATGCTGGGGTGGCCCGAACCTATCATAGAGTTGCTTCAATTTTTAATTGGAAGGGCATGAAAAAAGACGTTTATAACTATTTAGCCTCTTGCCAAGTCTGCCAACAAATGAAAGATTCCCATCAATTTCCCGTTGATCTTCTACAACCACTACCCATTCCTTCGATGTTGTTTGAGGATATCGCAATGGCTTTCATTATCTGCTTGTCTAGTTCTATAGGTAAATCCACTTTCATGACGGTTGTAGATTGATTGTCTAAATATGGACACTTTATTGCATTGTCTTTTTTGTTCACTGCTCAGTCAGTTGCAGAAGCTTTTGTGATTGGAATCGTTTGACTTCATGGTCCTCCGAGGTCTATTGTGGCTTATGGGCACCATCGATTCTTGCATAGCATTTGTTAGGAACTTGATCGACTACAAGGTACCACATTGTCTATGAGCACAACATACCACCCTCAGACAAATTGCCAATCTGAGGCTCTGAACAAATGTTTGGAGCTATATCTACATTGTTTTGTCACTGATGTTCTCACTAAATGGGTTGCGATGTTACCTTAGGCAGAATACTGGTACAATACCGCATATCAGTGCTCTACTAGAATGATTCGATTACGAGTGTTGTATGGTAGAGACCCACCTACCGTAGCTCGGTACTTTCTGGGCAGTAGCGCTAGTGCGATGATTGAAGCTTATCTGGTGGATAGGGATGAGGCCTTAACTCTCATTAAGGCTAACTTAGCTCGTGCACAAAATCAGATGAAGGGTCTCGCTGACAAGAGTTGAAGGGAACTAACTTACAAGTGGGAGAATAAGTCTATGTCAAACAAAAATCGTATCCCTATAACACTGTTCGCCTTCACCAGCATCCTAAACAGGAAGACGTTTATTTTGGTCTTTCAAAATCCTCAAACGTATTGGAGATGTATATTACAAAGTAGAACTATCTGATGATACTCCCATCCATCCGGTATTTCACATATCCATGCTAAACGTTGAATAGGTAAACATGTTCAACAAATTACTCCTTTGAACTTGAACGATACAACCATAACTAGTCCTGAGTCTTCTATGAACCTTAAGGACAAGATTCCTTTCCTAGACATGAGTATTGTTGTGACCCCACAAGATGACATGCAGGACACATCAGCAACCACCGTGGAGAAACACACTCAACATGAGAGTTGGGTGTTGAAAAGAAGTAAGCGCATGAGAACCCCTTCAGCAAGGCTAAGAGATTTCATAGTGGGAACTAAACGAGGAGAACGTGGCTAAAGGGAAATAATGCACAATTCGTGAAGTACCAGGTTTCATAAATAACAAAACAAGATCTGAATTAATTAGGCAATTGTAATTTGAGTCTTGTTATCTCATTCTTCCTATTTCTGTGTTTTCTCATCTCCTTTAAATTCTTCTTTCCCAATGACCGATGCACAAATTTTCTTTCCTAGTCTTTTATTTTAGTTGACTTTTATAATTCAAGCCACCTTGATTTGCAAATTTTATTTGGTTTTGCTGGATTACAATGTAATATTTATAAAATTAAATATAATAAGATATATTTTTACCACATTTGAATATTGTGACAATCTTTTTTCTAAAAAAAAATACTAAGATAATCATCTATGAAGTGAACAAAAAATTGTCGTTGATTATTGTGTGAGTAAATTGAAATAAATGACATTAATATATAAAGTATAAAAAAACCTTCAAAAATATTTTAGTAAAAAAATTGTACTTAAGAGGTAAATTTGAAAGAAAAAAAATTAGTATTCCAAAATTTCAACACTTTCATCCACCTTCTAAGGAAAAAGTTATTTTAAAGGATACTAAGATTTAGGAATTAATAATTTATATAAATGTGAAGCATTATAAAAATAAATAAATAATAATTTAGGATATGTTTAATAGAGAAAGCGAAAAAATTGAGTTGCGAGAAACATCAGAACTAACTATTATTGTTTTTGTTGGTGATGAAATGATGACGAAATTATTATTTTCCATTAATTGTGTGGTTCAATTTTACTATTGTTATGAATCTATAAAGTAAGAAGGAGAAAGTAATAGTGAGAAGAGGGAAGACTTATCATTTCTCTCGAAGGGGTGGAGTTACAATTAAGGGAACCCTTTATTTATAGGAAAAACTAACTTAGTTCCCAACTAGGATTCCCAACTTTTCTCCGAAGGAATCTCCATAAGTAGACATTCACTAGAATACAAATATATTTATAAAACACCCCCTAGAATTTCTATTCTATAGATTATGTTCCTTATTATACCTTAGACATTATCCAGTAGGAAAAATTCTAGTGAAGGAAAAAGTGTACACATATCTATTAATATGCATTTCGAATGTCTCATCTAAAACCATACAAGAAAACTCAATGGGACAAAATCTTGTGAGTGAAAAAGAGTACATTGCGTATTGATTCCCCCTAATGGGAAAATCAATCCACAGACTTGAATCTTTGTATTCCAAGCTTGTACACCTTCTTTTCAAAAGTTTTAGTTAGTAGAGACTTGATGAATACATTAGCCATATCTTGAATAAATCAATGGCACGTTGATATTATCATTCTTGAGAGCTCATGTGTTGTAGAAAAAACTTGGACGAAATGTGCTTTCTTCTATATCCTTTTATGGATTATCCTTTAAGGATCAAACAATTCTGCAAGTACTTCTATATCATTTTATGGATTCTCCTTTTATGAAATTAATCTATTGCTTTTTTAAACCACTTCAAGAGTTTCAATTCAAGTTATCAACTTGCATAACAATACAAAAAGATTCTTGATTAATTTAATCCATGTGAGGATTATAAACAAGTTTTTCAAAAATTTGTATATACTTCATGCATTTAGAATCAATATGATATATTCATATAAATTTTATCAAGTGAGAACATCTTCTAGACAACCTTAAAATTATGAACTCTCAAAATTAAATGTTATATTAATATAATACCCCAAACTTAAAACACCCAATTTAGTATATCTTCTAAATTTTTTATTTTTTTTATTCTTTATATTATATTAAAAGATGACACCTTTTCACGTTTACTGGTAGTGACTTCTCCGAATGATTGTGATTTTTTCAAAGAGTTGTAACTTTTCCGATGTGTTGTGATATTTCAAAATGGTTTTGATTTTTTAAAAGGGTTGTGACTCATTTGATAAGATACGATAAAAACCTTTTCATACTATCCTTTCTTGGCAATAAATAGAGGTATTTTCTCACATTTTAAACTACAAATTTTATATGTTTTTATACTTCTTCTTCTAAAAACAAGGAAGATTTTTAGAATTGTTCAATTAAGAAATTACAATATTTTTTTTTTGTCATTAAATTAAATAGATCAACAAAAATTCATGCAACAAGGAGAATGGAATAACTCAACTTCAAATGAGAAGACTATCTAGATAATAAATGTGTACTCATTTTTATTGGTATAAATATATTTTTGCAACATCTTCTCATTGACAAGAAGTTCAATGATTTAATGTTACACAAACTACAACTTGGTGTTAAAGCTCAAAAAAGTCTCAAAATGTTTGCATAGTGCTTCCAATTTGATCTGCACTTACATCCCTCAAGTTTCCGGTATCATCATTGTTCCCAAGTTGACAAGCAACATTTCTCCCATTCACACTCATTTCTTCACATATTGAGAACAAAAAATAAGAACATAATTTAGAGAGTTCTACTACAACAAAATTAGTTCATGAAAACACTTCAATAAATGAATTCTAAGCACACTTTCACCGACAAGGGTGCGATTTTTTATAACGCTTAAATACACCTCTTATGATTCAAAGCGTAGGCGGTCGTAAACAAGTATAAATCCAATGGTGAGTTGGGATCGATCCCATGAGGAATTGTATTGAAAAGAATTCGAATACAAAGTGTGAAAGTGTTCCAACTTCTTGTAGATTAGACATAAATAAAATGTAACATAATATAAATCAAGAGATTTTGATTATCAATATTAAGAGAGTTTGGTAGCCTATTATTAACAAAGTCTTTGAACGCGGGGTTTCATAAGGTAGAGAGGGAATTGAATCTCACTGGATCAGATGGATTGCAACTTTAACAACCATTTTTCAGTCAGATACTATGTTTCAAGTAAGTTCTTTGAACCTAAACAAGCTTAACAATGCAAAGAAACCCAAATCCTTAATTTAACTCACTTTATCAAGCTTCTTTTTAAAGACAAGAGTCAATATAACTATAAAT
The DNA here is from genome assembly GCA_036250505.1 of Solanum acaule. Lineage (NCBI taxonomy): Eukaryota > Viridiplantae > Streptophyta > Magnoliopsida > Solanales > Solanaceae > Solanum > Solanum acaule. The sequence goes on from JAJOOR010015515.1 coordinate 25,496, forward strand.
TATATACTCCATGCTCAGTGTTGATGTGTTTGGGATTTCGACTCATTTAGGCCTTAATATTTAAGGAATTAGTATCCTCGATGCCTATTTTAGTCTCAAAATAGATGTTAAAATGGTAATTTGCTGCAATGAAGGCAAAAGAACAAAGCAAGGACATTATGAGGAAAAAAGGAGTGAAAAAGCTGAAGGAAAGAAAGGTTGGTACTTTCCAAAGCCACTCGATAAGTCGCCGAGTGGACCTTTAGTTTGGTGATTTACTAAAATGTTTGGTGATGCCAATTTAGTTTGCCTAATATTATAGACAGAGGTGCTAGAAAGCCATGTCAAGAAGGCAAGAAGGAGAGCATTTGGCGCATCGTCGACTAGGTGGCTAGCCCAATCTAAATAGCCTAAAGTTACAGAAAAGAAATAGTAGTGAAACGCAAAAGCCAAGAAAGCTACGAAAGTGGCCATTTGGAGCATCGCCGATCACGTCGGCGAAGCCCAACTTATTTTGTTGAGTAACTCAGATGCTGAAATTCTGGGAACAAATAAATGCTATTTTCAAAAGGAGTAAAGGAGTTCCCACATAGTCGAGTTCTGAGTTTTTTATCTTCTACATTCTAAACATTATTTTTACACTTTTTGAGTAGAGATTTAGGGTTTGTTTGATTTTTAGCTTCAATTTGAAGATTTAGAGACTTGTGGATTGTTGCCCAACCTGATGGAAAACATCGCTGGTAACAATTTCTTGTTCTTTATTATGTTTTTCTAAAGCCCCCATTCTTTGTGGTGTGATTATGTAGTTGAATGCATTAATAAGCTAATGGGTGATCGTACTATTGACTTCAAGTGGGTTTAATTAATAGTTTGTGCTTTAATTTAGAAATTGTATTTGCAAATGCAATTCTAGCTTATTACTCTATCCTTGCTTGAGAAAGAAGTGTTAGAGTTAAGTTGTTAGTTGATGATTGTACTGATTGTGTTGTTACAAATCTTGCTTGAGAAAGTGCATTTGAATGCAATCTTGCAAATCTAACTTGAAAAAGTAAATTGATTACGGTTATAGGTTATTTTATCTGTGTTGTTCTTGTTGAGGTTCTAAAGAACTTGTGTGATTCGTAATAGTTGATTGACAAATGGCTATTGCACCAAAGACCTAGCCTACCCACCAAGATTCAACGACTTTGACTTGTTAGTAATCAACCATTATGCAAAATTTGCATTCAATTTATCACACTCTGTTACAACCCAGGGGTACCTCCTAGATGTAACAGGGCACATAAAACCTCGAAAGGCCCCATGTATGCCACTTTGCATATCATAACATAAGAATAGAACAATAAAGAGTAAAACACATTTCAAGTCTTAAAAGTTTTTCATAATAGTAAGTGGAAGTCTAGACTTGTCTCAATATAGTCATCTTTTACAATACTTGAATGAAATAGGGCCTAGCCATACAATATGTCCTAAAAGGGAAAGTACATGAAAGGAACTACAACATACAAAAAAATCGTCCTTGAACAATGAGAACTGACAAACAAGCTAGGAAGATACACAAGTCCAAGCTCTAGCCACTAGAATGATCACCTTGAGAACCGAACCCTACATTTGGGAAAAATGTAGGAAAAATAGGGATTAGCACAAAAATGCACTAATTATGGTAGCCATGCATAAAAACATTAAAAACATGCAAAAAGGGATGTTTCATTTGAAAGCATGCAATTTCCAAGTTTTAACATCATATAAGATAGTAGAAGTCATAAGTTATAATCATAGGCAACATAAGTCTACATAATCTTTTAAACACCTTTGAACTCATATACAAAGCCTCTTGAGTAACCATAGTTCACTATACATGTTATTATTGTGGGAAGAATAGCCTTAACCAACATAGAGACCATGTGAGCTAAAACATGATCACCCGATATCTCCACACCGAAAAGGGTTGTTCTACTTGCCTAAAGTAGAACCATGAACTCTTAGCTTAGGTTGATCCACTAGCTAGATAACATATGGGGTACACAGACTATGGGATACAAAGATTGCTACTAGAAACCTGGCCTCTACTAACTGTAGAGCTTCCATCTCATGAGACCTCTTCTAGAAACCCAACTTATACTAACGGGAAAACTTCCATCTCATTGTCAATATCCACTCGGTGCTAAGCATAATTCCCTCAGAATACTTATTAAGTTTTACTTAACTGATGTCTCATGGAAGGATGTCCTTGACAATCAATCCAAGTTAGTTCATTAGGATAGCTCTTATTCATTGATTCAATTAGGTGAGAATAGTCTATCAACCTAAGAATCCTTTATATGTGAGAAAACCTTTCATATCATGGTTGTAAGTGTATCGTGAGAATAACCTTTCAACGACACAGTTAAAATTGGCACTTCACTCTCAAAGGACCCTTAAAGCATTTACATATGTTTTATAAGATCATGCATAAATTAATCTAGATTTTAAGAATTAGATATGGATTTCATCCAAACTTCAAGTATTTCCATAAATTCATACATTAGATCATAAAACCCCTCTTTCACAATCAACAACCCAACCTATGAGATCACATATGGAGAAGTATGGGGGTTTGCACGGGTTCATAAGGGATACATAATAAAACATTGTAGATAATTAATTCATGCATATTTAGACATAATAAACCATTAAAATAAATAAATCAAAGAACCCATAGTGAATGAAGAAAACCCTATCTAATTGGGAGAATTCTACCATTTGAAATTGAAGATTTTGAGAGGGCTCCGTGGGTGGATGATAGAAATTGAAGATTTTCAGAGGTCTCCATGGGTGGAAGCTACCCATGGATGAACACCACCATACCTTAATCATAATGCCCAAAGGAATTCATTTGGAAAAGCCTTTTCCTGAAACCCTAGTTGATTCTCCTTCTTCTTCTTCTTGAAGTTTTCTAGAGAGAGAATATTTGAGAGGATGAACTTTGGGGAATATTTCGATGTTTGGAAAATATGACTTAATTTGGGTGAGTTTTGACTTAAAATGACAAATATAGTGATCTTAGACTCACCCAAAATGACCTCACTTTAATTGGACTTAAAGCGGAAAAGACCCATTTAACCCTCAACTTAAGTGACCTACCCAGGGACCACGTCCACGAGCCGTGGTTATGACCATGAGTCGTGATCATGACCACGAGCCATGGTCCCCTTTCGTTGACCTTGGGGCAGTGGCTTGGAAATTGTCCCATTAGCCGACAAGCCTAAGGCACCTTAACGGAGGGCTCCACGAGCCGTGGTCCCTCTCGTAGGCCTTGAGGCAGTGGCTTAACCACCATACATCAACCCTCACTAACCAAGGCATGACCACGGACTCTCCGACGAGCCGTCTAAGGCTTCACGAGCCGTGAAGTTGCTCATGTGGTGGAGGCCAATTTGGGCTGCCTTAGAGAGGCTACTGCCTTGCCACCACGAGTGGCTCCATGGGGCGTGGTGACCAGCACGATTCTTGAAGGCTCACATGTTCATGGGAAGTTCCTTGGCAAAGGCTTGAGCAGCCTTGGCCCTTGGCCTTTTTCCTTGACTCTTGCCCTCCTTCGTTTACTCTAACCTTCATGTGTAGCTGTAGTTTAGCTTACTAGTTTCCAGGGTGTTGCAATATCTCCCTCTTGGGGACAGTCATCCTCGAATGACGATCTAGACACCTTACGAATGTAAAGACTCAAGACTAGCAGCCCATCATGCATGCAATATCAAAATAATGCACGTAAACAAGAAGGAAACATCAACTCCACTAAAACATACTCAATGCACAACAAGGAGGTAGAAACTACATCTAACAACCCATTATGCATGAAATTTCATCATTTCTCATGTTCGTAGGAGGAATTTCCTACTCCAAGATTTAATGTGTAGTCAACAATTATCATGAAGTCCAAATGCAATTTACTCTCAAAAAACATATCAAAAGCATGTTCATCATTTCATCTCATGAAGTCACTAGGAAACTCATACTCAATGCACAATAACATGAGGAACATCAATCATAGAAACTCATTTTCTTTCTAAATATAAGTTTTTTCATGAACATGTATAAACATAAGGAAATCATGGAAACTCATAAATCACACATGACTCCTAAACAAGAAAACTCAAGAGTAACTCATTACCTCAAGTCGGTATAAGAGTAGAAGTAAAAATTTGAGGATATCGGGACTTCATATTGGCCTCGGTCTTCCATCTAGCACCCTTAACTAAGTGATTCCACCACAATACCCTCACAGAGGCAGCTTCATTGTTTCTCAATCTCTTGACTTGCCGGTCCAAGATCTTAATTCGTACCTCTTCATAAGCAAGATTCTCCTTAATCTTTAAACCCTCTAAGGCAAATATGGTTGATGGATCCCCAACACATTTCTTCAACATTGAGATATGAAACACTAGATGCACCAATGCCAACTCATTCGGCAAATCTAACTCATATGCAACCTTGTTGACACGCCTCAAAATCTCATAAAAACCCACAAAAGGGGGACTAAGTTTCCCCTTCATCCCATACCTCATAACACCCTTCATCGGTGAGTTCTTCAAATAAACTCAATCATGCACATCAAATTCGAGATCTCTCCTTCTAACATCGGCATAGGACTTTTGCCGACCCTGGGTTGTCCTCAACCTTTCTCTAATAACTTGAATCTTCTCAATGGCCTCATGCACCAATTCCGGACATAAGAGAGCAACTTATCCAACTTCAAACCATCCTATAGGAGACCTACATCTCCTACCATAGAGAGCCTCAAAAGGAGTCATGTTGATACTCGAATGATAATTGTTATTATAAGCAAACTCAACTAAGTCATATGGTCATCCCATTTTCCCTTAAAATATATCCTACATGCCCTCAACATGTCTTCTAAAATACTAATGGTGCATTCTGCTTGACCATCTGTTTGAGGGTGAAAAGATGCGCTAAGCTTCACCTTGGTACCTAGCCTCTTTTTGAAAGAGTTCCAAAATTGTGAAGTAAATTGGGTACCTCGATATTAAATTATAGACAAGGGTAATCCATGTTACCTTACTATCTCCCTCAAATATAACTTAGAATACTCTTCTACAGAGTAGGACAGCTTGACGAAAATGAAATGAGTGGACTTATTCATCCGGTCCACTATTACCCATATTGAGTCATGTTGCTACTGAGTACGTGGCAAGCCTACAATAAAATCCATGTTCACATCTTCCCACTTCCAAGTAGGAATAACAATATCTTGTGACAAGCCTCTCGGCCTTTAGTGCTCAACCTTTACTTGTTGACAATTAGGATGTTTAGCCATAAATCCCGCGATATCTTTATTCATTCCATTCAACAAATAGACTACATGTAGGCCATGGTACATTGATGAGTCCGGGATTTGGACTCATTTAGGGCTTCATTTTGATAGATTTAGTGTCCTCAAATTCATTATTTGTGCCAATAAATGATGTAAATCCTTGAATTTCAGGTGTTTGGATTGAGAAACAAAGCATGGACACTAATGAGAAAAAAGGAACAAGGTAGCTAAAAGGACGAAGAAAAAAAGGCTTGAGGATCGCTTAATCCATTGGGCGAGTCACCGAATGGCTAATGTCTCGCCTAATGTTCTAGTGTACCAAGCCCTGGCGGAGAAAATTAAGTCGGTGATAGAAAGGAGCAGTCGGTGAGTAGCTGAATTGTTCTACGATAGACTGCCATATCACCCAAAGTTTCAGAACTTGAAGATGCTGAATGCCAAAGCAAAAAGGCGATGGAATTGTCCAAAGGGTGGATCGGCGATCGTGACTTATTGCACCGAATGGTCCTTTACAGTTCATTTTTGGACGACTATAAATACGTTTTTAAATTCTTAGTTTAGTTGCAGTTCAAATTTTATCATTAAGATTTATTATGTTTTCAAGTTTAGAGCTGAGAACTGAGATTTAAAGACATTTTCTCTTTAGCTTTGAAAACTTGAAGATTTCCATATCTAAGAAATTGGAAGTGCGTGTTAAAGATTCTTCATCTTAGACCTTTGTAAAGACGATATTAATCTTACCCAGTTGATGGAAACATAATTTGGTAATGATTTCTACCTTTTTATGATGTCTAGTTAAAACGCCAATTCTTGGGGTGTGATTATGTGATTATGGGTTGATTTAGCTGTTGGGTATTGTTAATTGATAGTGTAAATGCTCTTTAGAAGTGATTTCATTCAGTAATTGTGGCTTAATTTAAAGGGTTGTAGTTGCAAATGCAACTCTACCTTCGTGTTTTTGTCTTGCTCGAGAGAGAGGTTTTAAAACCAAGATTATTGATTTGATGGTCTTTGGGTATTGGGTTGTCATGGGTTCAGCTCGAGAGAGTTAATCCTAAACCCTTTTCCACACACTCAGCTCGAGAGAGTGAATGGACTAAAGCGAAGGTTGTTCTTAATTGCTTCTTATTTGTGTTAGAGAGAAACCAATTTGATTCGGGGTAAATTGTTCAAGAGAAAGTTTAACCCTACTAAAGTCTAGCTTATGCATTGATTTATATCTATTCACTATTAATTTCAATTATCCAATAGTCTACCTTAGCCCATAATCCAATCGCATCCCAAGAACCCGTCTCTATACTTGTTATTTTCGTGTTATTTCCTGTTGTAGTTGATAATACAACAAAACCCCCAATTATTTGACACTTGTGTCACCCCTAATTTAAACCATGATTTTATCCGTAAATGTTTTTAGCTATGATTGACTTGAACATATTCTTACTTGCCTATTGATTCTCATTTACAAGCCACTCCCTTGGGACTCGACCCCAACTCACTTAGTTGGGTTATATTACTACTTAACGATCGTTGATGTTTAGTATTGGATGAAGTGTCTTTGATAACGTTATTAAATAAAATGGTGCCTCTGTCGGGGAGTGATGTTAGTTGAGAATTTTTAGTTAAGTTGGATTTTGTTCTTGTTAGTCAAGTTGTACTTACTTAATTTTAGTTTTGGTTTGCTTGTTTGTGTGTTGAAACAGGAAGAATGAGTGTAAATAGTAATTGTGAACAAATGGATCACTTTCCGTTAGAAGTGATGAGGTTCAGGCATAACATCCTAACCTTCAAGCAATTATAAGGTGAGCAAATTCATGAGTCGTGGCTGAGGTTTAAATCACTACTGATACAATGCCCAACTCATGGGATTCCTGATTTAGTTCTACTGGAATGCTTCTATAGGAGTCTTAGTCCTGGGAACAAATGATTGATTGATTAACTGATCCCGGGTGGTCTCGTACGACAATTCTATGTGGTAGGAGCCGAATTCCTTGATCACATGGCTGAGGCCAACCAAGAACTAGAATGTGATTTTAACTTAGCCACTTTGTTAACTCAGCTAGATGAGTTTACCAAAAAGATTATGGAGTTTGAAGTCCAAGGCAAAAAGAAGGATCGATATATTCCTCCTCAAGAGCGGAGCAAGCCTAAGAACAATGGGGATGGACAGGTCGAAGCAATTCTCACACTTCTTCTCCACAAAGTCAATGTGCAAGATAGAGTATTGGAAAAGTTATGGGAGAATTTTGCAATGATAAATCAAATGATTGCCTCCTACTCCCCGTCCATTCAATTGCTTGAGACCCTTATGGGTTAGGCGTTATCCCGACTCTATCCTAGGCAAAGAGGGGGACTGCCTAGTGACACTATGGTAGATCAAAAGAATGAGGTTTAAGTGGGGACTTGCGTCGTACCATGACGTTAACTAAGGAGCTTCTTGGGAGGCAACCCAAGGTTTTATCGCTTTAGTTTTAATTTTGAAATAATGGTGTGTTGAATGTGCAGGTCAAAATGTGTAAAGTGTTTGAAAAGTGCAGGTTGGCGAGCTAAAGGTCAAGTCGGCGAATTGCCGAAGAGGTTGGCGACAAGACAACTTTAAATTGGAGTTTGTAAATTTCAGCGAGCCGAGGAAATTATTGGCGAATCGTCGACCAGGTCGACGATCGCGATCTAGTTCGCCGTTTGGACCCCCACATTAACTGGATGTCCTGTATAACTTGGCAACGTAATTGACCACTCGGCGACACGCCGAGTGGGTTGGTGAGCACGACTAATGTCACCAAATGGGCGAGAACTGGATGGTTTTTAAAGGCCAAAGGTTTAAACTTTCAAACCTTTTCACTTTCCCTCACTTTTGAACTTCCCAAACTCATATCCGCATATTAGTTTCTAGATTTTCGCACTTTTAAAGTATTTTAGTCATTGATTTGTGCTTGGATTGGGATTACATTGCCACCTAGCATTTCAATCTTATCTTAATCGACATTTAAGGTTGGTTTTCCGAACCCCGAGTTTACTTTTGGCATTTTGTACTCATTTGCAATAATTTTATCTTGTTGAAGTGTGTTGAGCCTCTCTGATAGGATTAAAATGTTTGAATGCCTATTTTAATTTGATAATCTTGCCCGTATTGTGTATATTGTTGAATTCCTGTAATTCGATACCTTAAAATTTGGTTACAATTTGTGGGGTTGTGCTTGCATGTTGTTAGGTCTAGTCAGTGAAGTCTAAATAACATGTAGTTGTGCCAAATGATGTAATTTTCCCAATGATAGAGTGGGTGACGTCATTTTTAAGGGTAAAACTCGTCAAATTTGGCAAAATCGGGGGAACTCTCAGTATCACGGGGTAATGGGTGTTATGGGTCTTTCTTTAATTTGAATTGTTCATGTTTTGATTTTTTTTCGGGGGTTGCGGGGTTGAATTTGAGAATTTGAATTGAAAGTAGGCACGTTGGGTCGTTAGGCGAGCTAGGTCTAGCTCGCCGAACAACTCGGCGCTTCACCAAAGTGCCCCATCTAGCCTTTAATTTCATGTTACACTTGTCTATTGATTCTAAAACTTTTAGCGAAAAGCTTGAGGTCGTCGAAGGCACTCGGCGACTCACCGAAAGTCTTCTTGATCGCCCTTTGTCTACACCTCTGTAGCTTAAATTGCACTGTAACTTTCGGTGGGCTAATCCTAGCTCGCCGAATGCTGTCGAAAATACACCAACATGCCCTTCCATCACCGACATGCCAAACTTTTATTAGAATTTTGAGCCAATCCTTTCAAAGAGCCCGATCTAGCTCGCCAAAGTGATTCGGTGACTCGCCGACCGGTTAGACGAGTCTATCTGCAGTTATTTTTTGTTCTGTTGATTGAAATATTTATAACTTTTTCCCAATGTTTTGCAGACATGGTCAGGACCAATATTGACATGCCACCCCCGAAAAAGAGTACGGGGTATCACAATAAATGAAGGGGGATAAAATCCTGCAAAAAATGAAAGGCAAGAACCTTCACTAGGAGACAAAGGCAAGGGAAAGAGGCCCATATCTGACAAGGTGACTACTAGTTCCCATGCTGCTTTATTTGAACCTGAGGAAGACCAAACTTTGCAGTCCCGACGAGATGAGATTAGGGCTAGATCTCACCCTGACTCAGCCAGAATCCCTCCAGCTCATGCACCTCCTGTGGCTCCAATGCCACCAGTCATCTCTCCCCCTAGACTTCTCAACAGGTTGAAAGGTGGCGATGGTTTGAGAACCATCCTAGATGAGAAGTTACTATCGACAGAAGGCCTTGAGGTCAAGTAATCCAGTGTGAGGGAGATACTAGAGTGGGACAAGTTGCATATTTTCACCAGGCCCCGAGACCCCTATATTCTTTCATAGGTTAGGGAATTCTATGATACATATGCTACATTGGTACCAAAGAGTAAGAAGAAGGCTGGCGAGTTCAGACCGGTTAAGTCGGTCATGGTCTAAGGTGTGGAAATTTGGTGCTATAGCGATCTCATAAACGCTACTGTTTAGAGAGCCACGAGGTTCAAGCACGAGTATGAGGGCTTGGCTACAGCCCAATCCTTGGATGACTTGAAGGGTTGGATTGCTCCCCTTCTCTCTAATATCACCCTGAGATGGATAAAGGTAGGAGTCCAGATTGAGAAGAAGGATTTGAATGTAGCTGCTCGATATTGGTTCGGTTTCATGAACAGTTCTATCATTTCTTCACAAAACAAATTTATTCTCCGGCACGCGAAGGCAGCTAGTTTAGTGTCTATCTTAGGAAAGAGACAGCTCAACTTGGGAGTTATTATTGAGCAGGAGATGACCATGAGGGCCAAGCAAAGACAGGCCTCCTTGCTATTCCCGGTCCTGATCACGGAATTGTGTCGGCATGCTGGAGTACCCTGGGACCCGACTAGAGATCTTAAGGTTAACTCATCTTCTTCTACTGATATCTGGCGTATTAAGGTCGAGTACACTCGAGAGGAGGCTGACAGGAAGAGGGAAGCTCCGGTAGACACATCACTGGAGGTGGATATAGATTCGATACCTTCAGAGTCATCTTTGCCTACTCCGGCCTCCAGGACTTTAGGTACTTCTGCCCCTTGCTCTTCATCACAGGCTCCAGACACCTCCACTTCATCCCAGCAAGCCAAGATTACTCAGGCGATGATCTTGAGGATGGGGCATGTGGCCCATTGAGCTGACGTGAAGGCGACCCGACTAGAGAGATCCATCCCATGGATGATCCAGATTGCCATTTTGACTACGCTACTTCCCCTCCAGACATCTATTGAAACTCTCACGACGAGAGTTGAGGCTTGTGAGAGCAGGCATAGGGAGACCTCCGAGGTTACGGCTTTGAAAGTTGAGGTACCTGATTTGAGAAAGGATGTAGACTATCTAAAGTCTACAGACTTCACTTTATTACTGGAGGCTGCCGACGATTTGGATGCTCCTGAAACTTTATAGATTCCTCTGGCTACCACTGGAGATGTGCATAGGGATGAGGCAGCGGTTGATGAGTCGGATGACGAGACCGACGAGGAGCAGATAGAGATACAAGATAAGAGCATAAATAGAGACTTGCCGGATCTTAAGGAGTTGATTGTGCAATCAGTGATCCAGACATCGCTGGTAGAGACATCCATGGGTGGATCCAGTGGAGTTGATCCTTCTGAGGTGACTCTGGGCACTGATGCCCAAGTCCAAATTGATGCACCAGGCTCTGATACCCAAACAGATGGACTGATTGAGTAGACATGATCCCTTTTTAACCTCCCTCCCTGTCTTACTTTTTGACTTTTGGATTATTTTAATTGCATTTGAGGACATATGGCTTTATCTGTGGTGGGGTGAGACCCACCTTTCTGTGACACTCTTATTTTGTTTATATATTGGGTTTTGAGCTATAATTGTGTGTTACACTATTTTTGTGGATAATTGAGCTTGTGATTCCTTATTTTTAATTGCAAATGATTTTTGGCCCCTTCCGAAAAAATTGTGCCACCTCTTTTTTCGGTTGAATGTGATTGTTCTCTTGCAAATTTGAGTATCGATTTTGATCAATACCGATTACTTGAATAGTGCTCATAATCGAAAAAAAGTAAATGAGTGGCTACGATGAGGCCAAATGAAGTTGCATAGACAATATGTAAATTTTTTGCATCTCGTTGTGACTAGCCAAGTATCGAATTATGTCTCTTGGGACGAACATTGTACAGTAGTGAAAGTGTGGAGTCTTGTTTGACATTGGTCTCTATGCCTTAGGTGATGAGCTTACCGTGAACCATGTGTGATAACACCTAGAATTTGCCCCGTTGGTCCCGTTGACTAAGTGATGAAATCTCTTGATATGATCTTAGGCAAATTTGAAGAGTGTGAAACGATTTGATATTATACCTCTTTTGTGGCCTACCTTATGAGTGTGTGAACCCCATTTGAACACCCTTTGAGCCTTAGACTTTTCTTGGAAGAAACTTGACAAAATTGTGACCTTTCTTGACCCATTACCCATAATCCTCATGATTTGTGGTTTGTGTGAATAGCCAACTTAGGCAAAAAGCCTAAGTTGGGGGTGTGGTTAAAATAGAAGGTAAATCAAGAAGTGCAAGAAAGTCCCCTTTGACCCATGGTTTTGAGAGAAATTGAACCCCTCCATATTAAAAAAAAGAAAATAATGAAAAAGAAAAAGAATGAAAAAGTTGTGGAATAAAGTTGTGAAAGTACAAAGAAAATGGGGTTTCCAACAGTCCATGGAAGTTAATAATGGGATGACTTATGAGAACAAATGCAACTGATGAAGAAAAGGAAAGGAAGTGTTATTCACACCACATTTCATGAGGACTACAACCATTGAGCCTAAATGACCATATATTTGCACTCAGGCCCGTTACAAGCCTTGGAAAGACCTTTTTGATTTTGAGTGAGTGGAAACAAGGGTTGATTTGAAAATACGGGCAAACCTATGGGTGTAGTCATGCATTGTGTTCATCGTTGTGAGTGTGAGCATTGCATTTGATTCCGGATCTTTAAATTGTGAAACATTGTGTGTGAATATGGAATCATTCTTTGTGTGAGGGCATTTGAGTACCTTTCTTGAGCTTGAACTTGCATTTGAAGCAAGTATTGTGAGCTTGAGATTATTTGATAATGGTGAGTCACAACTTGAATCTTTGAGTGCACAATTGATCTTTGCATGAGTAAGTTGAGTCTTGTTGTGTGCATTCATGAATGAATATTGTGTAGCACTGTTTGAGACATCCATTTTGAACTGTTGAACTTGAGTTTTACTTGAGGACAAGTAAAGGTTTAAGTTGGGGGTGTTGATGAGTCCACGATTTGGACTCATTTAGGGCTTCATTTTGATAGATTTAGTGTCCTTAAATGCATATTTTGTGCCAATAACTGATGTAAATCCTTGAATTTTAGGTATTTGGATTTAAGAACAAAGCATGGAAACTAATGACCAAAAAGGAACAAGGCAGCTGTGAGGAGGAAGAAATGAAGGCCTGAGGATCCCCTAATCCATTGGGCCAATAGCCGAATGGCTAATGTCGTGCCTAATATTCCAGTGTGCCAAGACTCAAAGGAGAAAATCAAGTCGGCAATAGAATGGAATAGTCGAACGGTTCCGCGATGCAGTGCTATATTGCCCAAAGTTTCAGAACATGAATATGTTGAAGGCCAAAGCGAAAAGGCGATGGAATTGCCCAAAGGGTGGATTGCCGAGTGGATCAGCGATCCCGACCTATTGCACCGAATGGTCCTTCGCAGCACATTTTTGGACGACTATAAATACATTTTTCAATTCTTAGTTTAGTATGCAGTTTGGATTTTCTCATTAAGATTATTAAGTGTCCAAGTTTAGAGCTGAGAACTGAGTTTTAGAGACATTTTCTCCTTAGCTTTGAATACTAGAAGATTTCCATTTCTGAGAAATTAGAAGTGGGTGTTGAAGATTCTTCATCTTAGACCTTTGTAAAGATGATATTAATCTTACCCAGTTGATGGAAACACAATTTGGTAACGATTTTTACCTTTTTATGATGTCTAGCTAAAACCCCAATTCTTCGGGTGTTATTATGTGATTATGGGTTGATTTAGCTGCTGGGTATTGTTAATTGATAGTGTAAATGCTGTTTTAAAGTGATTTCATTCAGTACTATGGCTTAATCTAAAGGGTTGTAGTTGCAAATGCAACTCTACCTTCGTGTTTTTGGCTTTCTCGAGAGAGGTTTTAAAACCAAGATTACTGATTTGATGGTCTGTGGGTAATGGGTTGTCATGGGTTCAGCTCAAGAGAGTGAATTCTAAACCTATTTCCACACATACAGCTCGAGAGAGTGAATGGACTAAAGCAAATGCTGTTCTTAATTTCTACTTATTTGTGTTCGAGAAAAACCAATTTAATTCGGGGTAAATTGTTCAAGAGAAAGTTTATCCTTACTAAAGTCTAGCTTATTCATTGATTTAAAGCTATTCACTATTAATTGCAATTACCCTATTGTTTCCCTTAGCCCATAATCCAATCATACCCCAAGAACTCGTCTCTATACTTGCTATTTTCGTATTTTTTGCTGTTGTAGTTGATAATACAAGCAAACCCCCTATTATTTGAGACTTGTGTCACCCATAATTTGAACCATGCTTTTATTCATAAATGTTTTTAGCTATGATTGACTTGAACATATTCTTACTTGCCTATTGATTCTCAATTACAAACCTATTACTACTTTACGATCGTTGACGCTTAGTATTGGATGAATTGCCTTTGACAATGTTATTAGATCAATCTTATTGGCTCCCAGGTTAATAGAATACCGAGAACTATGGGCTTCTTCTAAACATTGCTCCCTCAAGGTGTCAACATTTGGGACACAAAACCTACCTTGATACCTTAGTACCTCATCTCCCCCTTGGGAGAAAGAATCCACGAACTTCTCAAGTATCGTCTCTTTCAACTCAACCAAGATAGGATCAAGACTTTGCTTAGAATTCACATCTATCACAAAGGATGATTTGGAACCATTATGGACCCTGACACCACCCTTGGTGGAATCGACTAGTTGAACACCTAGTCGGGCCAACCTATGAACATCACGAACCAACTCTTTCTTTACATCCTCTATATGAGCCATCCTACCCATCGACAACCAACTAAGAGGATCTTATGCCACATTAGGTTTATCGGGGTGATAAAGGATACTCATGTCATAATCCTTCAATAACCCAAGCCACCTTCTTTGGCGATGATTCAAGTCCTTTTGACTAAACATATATTGTAGACTCTTATGATCGATGAAAATATCACCATGGACCCCATACAAATAATGCCTCCATATCTTTAAGGAAAAAACAACCACCGCCAAATCTAGATCATGGGTAGGATAATTATTCTCATGGAATTTAAGTTACCTTTAAGCATAGGCAATAGCCTTACCAGTTTGCATAAGCACAAATCCCAATCCATCTCTAGAGGCATCACAATACACCACAAAATCATCTGAACCTTCTGGTAAGGTCAACACCGGAGCGGAAGTAAGTCTATCCTTCAAATCTTGGAAACCTTTCTCACATGCATCTGACTACACAAACATAGCCTTCTTTTGAGTCAAAGGAGAAGAAATGGAGGAAATCCCTTGACAAACCTTCTATAGTAACCGACAAAATCCAAAAAACTTTTAATGTCAGAAGGAGTTAGAGGTCTAGGCCAACTCTTGACTACATCCGTCTTCTTAGGATCTACCTCAATACCCTTGCTTGACACAATATGACCAAGGGAAACTATAAACGTTTACCAAAATTCGTACTTGCTAAACTTTGCAAAACATTGTTGGTCCTTAAGAACGTGCAACACAATTCTCAAATGGTGTACATTCTCATTTTCATTCCTTGAATAGATCAAAACATCATCCATAAACATGATCATAAACATGTCTAGGTATTGCCTAAACACTCTATTTATCAAGTCAATGAATGCCTCCGGAGCATTGTTTAACCCAACTGACTTTACCATAAACTCATAATGACCATATCGGGTTCTAAAGGCCATCTTTGGAATATCATCCCCTCTCACCCTCAATTGGTGATAACCCAAACGAAGATCAATCATAGAGATATAGCTAGCCCCTTGAAGTTGGTCAAGCAAGTCATCTATTCTTGAAAGAGGATACTTATTCTTGATTGTCACTTTATTCAATTGATGAGAATAAATGCACATTCAAAGAGACCCATCATTCTTTCTAACAAATAATATGGGGGCACCCCATGGAGAGATACTCGGTCGGATGAAACCCTTATCCAACAAATCCTTTAGTTTCTCTTTGAACACTTTCAACTCCGCCGGAGCCATTCTATAAGGAGGGATAAAGAAAGGTTGCATATTCGGTAGAAGGTCAACACCAAAATATATTTCCCACTTGGGAGGAATACCGGGTAAATCATTTGGGAAGACTTCTAGGAACTCATTAACTACCGGAACCGACTCAAGATAAGGGGTTTCAGATTCAACATCTCTCACCCTAACAAAATGGTAGATACACCATTTTGAGATCATCTTCATATCTTTAAGACAAGAGACAAATTGACCTCTAGGCATGGAATCCCCCACCCCCCCTTTCCACTCTAAGATAGTCTTATTTTTAATTTGGAATCTAACCACCTGAGTTCTACAATTAATAGAGGTGTAACATGCATGCAACCAATCCATACCAAGAATCACATCAAAGTCTAACATGTCAAGTTCTACCAAGTCAACAAGGGTAACTCTATGGGATAAGGAAACAACAATCACCTATAGACTCTCTTAGCCACAACCGAGTCATTAATCGGAATCGAGATCGACAAAGGCTCTAATAGCACTTCCGGAGAAACATTAAATCTCATAACCACATAGGGCGTCACAACGTATAAAGTAGCACCGGGATCTAACAAGGCATACACATCAAGAAGAAATACTTTTAACATACCGGTCACTACATGCGGGGAAGCTCTCTTGGTCACCTCGGGATTGAAGAGTATAAAAGTGGTTTTGCTTTGGGGAATCGGAGTTTGATCCACTTGGAGGAGCTTTGTTACTTGCCCTTCCCTTTGCTGCAAGCATGGGACAATCTCTCATCTTGTGGCCACTCTTCCCGCAACTAAAATATCCATCGATGCCGGCTAGGCACTTACCATTGTGTTTCTTCCCACATTTTCCACATATAGATCTAGCAAAAGAAGAATCACCTCAATTTCCTCCCTTAGGTTTAGGGGTAAATACCCTTTCCTTTTTAGACTTAGGAGGAGCACTATATGAATCTTGACCGGAAAACCTTTGTCAAAATCTAGGACGACCATATCCATCGGACCTTGAGATGGAGAAATTCCCATCACTAGTTCTAGCCCTTTTTACCTCCATAATCTTCTCCCTAAGTTTCGATTCCTCAATTTGTTGAACGAACACCATAAGCCTTGAGATATCCATGTCATGGAGGAGCATTGTCGTACAACACTCTTTTTTAACCAAGTCAGACACACCCGACATAAAACTACTCATCTTTGCCCTTGAGTCCGCCGCCATAGTTGAAGCATATTTGGAGAGTTGGGTGAAATTTAGAGCATACTCCTTAACCTTCATACTTCCTTGATGGAGGTTGATGAACTATTATACCTTTGCCTCCCTTTATTCGTGGGGGAAGAACCTATCAAGGAATGACGATTTAAACAATTCCAATTCTTCTGGGCCTACTCCTACGAGTCTTTCTCCCTTCCACTGATGATACAACACTTGAGCCAAATATTTTAGTTGGTAGGTAGCTAACTCCGCCTTCTATTTTGAAGACACCCCTATAATAGCAAGTACTTTATAAAACTCGTCGATGAACCTTTAAGGATCCTCTTCCACTTTGGAGCCATGAAATTCCAGAGGGTTCATTCGTGCAAAATCCCCAACCCTTGAAGAAACCGAATTCACATTAGGATTCACCGGAGCTAAAAAATCTCTATTAGCTTGAGCCTTCATAGCTTGAGCCAACATTTGAATAGTCAGCCTAAATTGCGCATGGGTCACATTCTCAACCAAAGGATCTATCGGAGCTTAGGGAGCTTGAGGAGGAGCTCCTTAATTCCCATTATCATCGTCCATCCTTCTACCATTTTCCCTTCATGTATTCATATCCTGAACACACAAGAGAAGGATTAAGAGAGAGAAATCTTTTAGAGTTAAACTCTACGGCACGACTTAAGAGTAATTAAGAAGTGAAATTTCCTAAACAACTTGTAGCCTCTCATTCATAAGTGTGGCATGCTTCATGCTCATGACCAAGACTGTACTAGACGTGGCTTATGAGACATCATCCTAGAATCATTATAAACCTCGTGCTCTGATTACCAAATTTATCACGACACAGTGGTACCCCGTAGATGTAACAAGGCACATAGAACCCCGAAATGCTCAATGTAAGACACTTAGCATATAATAACATAAGAATAGAACAAAAGAGAAAAATACATTTCAAGTCTTAAAAATTTTTCATAAAAGGAAGCAGAAGTCTAGACTTGTCTCAATATAGTACACTATTACAATACTTGAATGAAATAGGGCCTAGCTCATACAACATGTTCAAAAAGGGAAAGTAGATGAAATGAACTACAACATAGGAAAAAGTCATCCTTGAACCATGAAGACTAACCAACAAGCTCGAAAGATACACAAGTCCAAGCTCTAGCCACTAGAATGATCACCTAGAGAACTAGACCATACACTTCAGAACAATGTAGGAAAAGTAGGGGTTAGCATAAAAATGCACTAAGTATGGTAGCCATGCATAAAAACATTAAAAACATGCAACAACGGACATTTCATTTGAAAGAATGCAATTTACCAAGCTTGAACATCATATAAGATAGTAGAAGTCATAAGACATAATCATAGTCAACATAAGTCCACATCGTGTTTTAAAAACCTTTGAACTCATATACAAAGCCTCTTGAGTAACCATAGTTCAGTATTCATATTCTTATTGTGGGAAGAATAGACTTAACTGACATAGATACCATGTGAGCTAAAACGTGATCACCCGGTGTCTCCCATACCGAAAAGGGTTGTTCTACTTGCCTAAGGTATAACGATGAACTCTTAGCATAGGTGGATCCACTAGATAGATAACCTATGGGGGCACATAGTTTATCGGATACAGAGATTGCTACTAGAAACCCGACATCTACTAACGGGAGAGCTTCCATCTCATGAGACCTCTTCTAGAAACCCTGCCTCTACTAATGAGAGAGCTTCTATTTCATTGTCAATATCCACTCGGTGCTAAGCATAATTCCCATGGAATACTTATTAAGTCATACTTAACTCAGGTCTCATGGAAGGAAGTCCATGACAATCAATCCAAATTAGTTCATTAGGATCGCTCTTATTCATTGATTCAATTAGGTGAGAATAGCCTTTCAACCTAAGAATCCTTTCTATGTGAGAAAACCTTTCACATCTTGGTTGTAAGTGTTTCATGAGAATAAACTTTCAACAACACAACAACATAATTAACATTGGCACTTCACTCACAAAGCACCCTAAAAGCATTTACATATATTTATAAGATCATGCATAACCTCACACTTTTCCCTTACAAGGATCAAACCCATTATCAATCACAAAATCTAGAATTTAAGCATTAGATAGGGATTTCATCATAGCTTCATATAATTCCATTAATTCATACATTAGATCATACAACCCCTTTCACAATCAACAACCCAACCTATGAGATCACAATTTAGAGAAGTATGGGGTTTACATGGGTTCATAAGGGAAACATAATGAAATATTTTACATCATCAAATCATGCATATTTAGACATTATTAAATCATTAAAACTAGTAAATCAAAGAACCCATGGTGAATGAAGAAAACCGTAGCTAATTGGAAGAATTGTACCATTTGAAATTGAAGATTTTGAGAGGGCTCCATAGGTGGAAGCTACCCATGGATGAAAACCGCCATACCTTAATCACAATGCCCAAAAAAATTGATTTGGAGAAGCCTTTTCTTGAAACCCTAGTTGATTCTCCTTCAAGTTTTCTAGGGAGAGATTTTTTGAGAGGATGAACCTTTTGGAATATTTGGTTGTTCGGAAAATATGACTTAATTTGGGTGAGTTTGACTTAAAATGACTTATATAGTGACCCTAGACTCATGTAAGACGACCTCACTTAAATTGAACTTAAATCGGAAAAGACCCATTTAACCATCAATTTAGATGACTTGCTCAAGAACCACGTGAGGCCCCATGAGCCGTGGTCCCCATCGTGGACCTTGGGGCAGATGCTTGGCAATTGTGCCATTATCCCAGAAGCCTAAGGCACCTTCACGGAGGGGTCCACGAGCCGTGGTCCCTCTCATGTGCCTTGAGGCAATGGGTTAGCCACCATACATCAAACCTCACTCATCATGGCATGACTACGGCTACTCCCACGAGTCATCTAAAGCTTCATGAGCCGTGAAGTGGCTCTTGATGAGGAGGCCAATTTGGGGCAGACTTAGGGAGCCTATTGCCTCACCACCACGAGTGGCACCATGGGGTGTGGTGACCACCACGAGTCGTAAAGGCTCAGATGGTCATGGGTAGTGCCTTGGCAAAGGCTTAGGCAGCCTTGGCCCTTGGCCTTTTGCCTTGGATCTTGCCTTCCTTGAATCTAACCTTCATGTTTAGCTCTAGTTTAGCCTACTTGTTTACTCCCGGTTATATGTAGTTTTTAATTGGTTACCCAAATCTCCTCATATGACATTAATTTTCAAAACCTTGTCATTGACTTTCTTTTGGCGAAAGTATCTACATCTACAAAGATTTAGAACACCATTTTACTTCATAAATTCTTCACCATAAAACTCCCTGTGAGATCAACCCCAACTCTTAGTTGGGTTTGTACTTGTTAGTGACCACCAACATTTAGGATGTGATGAAGTGTAGTTAATCATTAGTAAAAGGTGTCGGTGCCGGGGATTGGTGTTTAGAATTCTTTTAGTGAAGTTTACTTGGGAACTGATTTTGTTGTAGTTGAATCAAGTTATTTGTATTCTTTGTTTGCTTCTCTTAAATAGCTGAAGAGATGAGTGTTAATGGGAACAATGCCTTCCAACTTAGGAACAATAATGACATCTGTAATTTTGCAGGATGTCAATGAAGATCAGTTGGGAAGTTCGGGTGCTATTCGATTTCCTCCAATTGTAGACAATGCGGTGTTTCATGTTACCCGTACTATGTTGCAGTTGTCGCAAATAAAGGGTTTCTTTGGCGAACTAGCTAATGAGGACTCTGATGACCACATCCGAAACTTTGTGGATGTCTGTGGGCCATTCTTTTTTAAGAACATCACTCAGGAGTCAGTCCGACTTCATTTGTCTCCCTTTTCTCTAATGTGGGAAGCAACGAAGTGGTAGGCCGTATTACTAAGGGATTCAATCACTTCTTGGGAGTATCACTGATGCCTATTATGTAAGGTTTTTCCCTCTCTCAAAGATGGTGAAGTTGAGGGATAATATTCAAAATTTCTAGCCAGTGGATGGTGAACCTATTCACAAGACATGGTTAAGGATCCAGAAGTTGTTGCTACAATGTCCAACTTAAAGACTACCGAACAATGTGTTGTTACAATATTTCTACTGGAGCCTCGACTAAGTACATATGGTTGTGGCAGACCAGCTTGTTCGAGGAGGAATCATGCAACAACCATTTGACATAGCATCTACCCTTCTTGATGAGATGACAAAAATCAACTGAGCTTGGTACACTAGAGAAGATCAGGTGTCTCCATTGAACTTTGGGATGACAAAGGAACAAATGGAAAAGAACTAAGAGCGAGATGAAAATATGGTCAAGATGATGACCCAAATGGACCTATTGAAAAAGCATGTCATAGGGAATGGTTATTAAACTATGAATCCAACTGTAGCGATATTTGAAAACAAAGAGGTTCAACAAGTGTCAAGACTAGAGAATGGTGTTCGTCTGAGCTCTTTAAAGCCTGGCGGGAATCATTGTTGGAACACGTTTAGTAAGGATGGATGGAGAGGTTACAATTGAGATTGGGCTGACCAAATTACTTTTGGAGGAGAGAAGATGACGATGATACTTATTACATGCATATGGGTGATAGTCAAAGATCTAGGGATAGTTCTAGGAGCTTTCAGGTAGATGATGTGTTCTCTCGCATTCTAAATAAGTTAGAAGGATATGACAAAGTTCTTAAAGAAATGAATGCAGATTTATCGTCCTTAAATAATAACTCTCACTAAGATTCCATCATGCAACTTGAATTTCAAATAAGTCAAATTTTAGCCCAATTAGAGTCTCAACTGCAACAGATTTTTGTGAATGATCTGATGGTAAATTCAAATATTAAACATGGTAAATGATTGGTGGTGTTGACTTAGAGTGGAAAAGCAGTAGGTGGTGATGTGAAAGTGAATGGTGAGAAAATACCAGTAAAGAAGGAAATGATGCCATTGATGTAGCAGGGTCCGACCAAGAATCAGAAAATGACATATCCAAAGAGGTTGATGAAATTCCAAGACAACTTAACAGCGAGGAAATGCAAACATCAAATGAGGGGGAGGCTTCTTCTTCGAAACCTCCAAAACCATTTCCCAAAGACAAAGAAAGAGGGATGAAGATGCAATGTTTCAAAACATCTTATATGCTTTCAAGTCTCTGCTAATAAACCTTATTTTAGTAGAAGCACTGTTTGAAATGTCAGGCTATTCAAAGTTCATGAAAGAATTGGTCACCTAGAAGAGGAGTATGTATTTTAAAGATGTGGAGGTGTCTCATAGTTGTAGTGCAATTATGGAAAGCAATGTGGTTATTAAGAAATCTGATACAGGAGCATTTACTACTCCATGCACTATTGGTATTCTTCAAATTTCCAATCATTGTGTGATTTGGGGGAAAGTATTAACTTGATGCCATATGCAATTTTCAAACAAGTTGGGTTGGTCAAACCTAAGTCTACAACAATGCGTCTTCTCATGGCTGATTGATCTATCAAACATCCCATTGGCATACTTTATGTTGTTTTTGTGAAAGTTTATAGGTTCATATTTTAGGCTGAATTTGTTTTATTTGACTTTCAGATTGACGCACCTATTATGTTAGGTAGACTGTTCTTTGCTACCGTAGAGCCTTTGTGGATGTCAAAAGTGGTGAGTTGAAATTCCAGGTAAATGATGAGGCGGTTAATTTCAATGTGTACAAATCAATGACGCAACATAGTGACATTTATCTGATCTCAACCACCAATGTGATTGATGAAGTAGTGGCTAGTGTGAGTGAAGTGTTTTGTAAGGGTTAGCCCTTAGCTGCCTTCCTTTCAAGTTATGACGAGAAAGAAATTAAGGGTTATGATGAAGTGGTGGCTGCTCTATAGGACTTAGGCTCTCATTCTAAAAGTCCATTAAATCTTGACATCGATCCGAAAAATCAAGAAAGTCCCCCAACTAAACTATCCACCGAAGAGCCACCAAAGATTGAGATGAAGGTACTCCCATCCCATTGTAACAACCCAAACCATCGTTATTGATGAAGGGCAAGACGCTGTGAAAAAATTGGATCCACTATCCCACCCGAGCAGGGTGATGCTGCTACGTCGACGACTGTCACGACCTAAGGCTACCCCCTAGATGTGACATGGCATACAAGACTCTGGAAAGCCTCATAGTATATCATAACATAAGCACGTAGGAAATAGTGAGGAAATTTAAAAAATTTCTTTACAATCAAATTCTTTTATAAAAACAAGTGGGAGTCTACAACACTATGTCTCAAACCATCTATAATACTTGAATACAATCTTAGGGACACATGCCTTACAAAAGTCTAAAACATAAGAAAAGACAAAAAGGATATAATGGTCAAGCCCTCAAATATTATGAGGACTCACCAATCTTCTTCTTCTTGATCTACTATAATCCTAGCCACGAAGACGGAAGTCGATATTGCCGAACCCTACACTTTGTGAAAAATGTGGAAGAAATATGGGTTACTACAAAAATGCACAAAGTATGATAGCCATGCATAAAAACCTTTGAAAACATGCTAAAAGGAACATCTTTGTAAAATGCACGTACTTTGCTAGTTTAAACCATCATTTAGAAAGTAGTGTAAAAACACAAGTCATAAACATAAGAGACGTCAAGATAAGATATAGGCTATAACATGGTTGGTAACAATCACAACTAGTGAGTATGATGAACACTATTAGAAACATATACATAGTCAGTACCATATATTTTTAGTATAATAGGAGATCAACACTTCATGAGCCACCTCAAGACAAGCTTGTGTAATGTATAGGTAAGACCCCATAATAAGTCACTTTAGATCCTCATTCACGTTTACCATCTTTTAATCTGACCTTTAGCCTATTCCTCATAGACAAGGAAACATTCACTTTTAGTCAACTATATCAATGAAAGCAACCCATGGCAACAATCCAAGTTAGCATACTACATTACAAGTAGCCTTACTATCTAATAAAATTGCCTTCTAGTACATTCACCACATGAATAATCATGATATAGGAACTTACCATAACTACAGCCAAAGCCTACTTGTGCAATGCTTGGATGAAGTCTCATACCCCCAGCCACACTAAGTAGTACTTTTTGAATAGCCATCGTTCATCCTAAACTTGACCTTGTGGGAATTAGCGATAACCGACATAGACCATGAGAGCTTATTCATGGAATTCAGTGTCTACCCCACATCGTAAAGGGGTGTCCTACTGGCCTAAGGTAGAACTTAAACTATTAGCTTGGAAATGAATCCAATGGCGAAATAACCTACGGGGGCACGTAGTTATGGGATAATGGGATTGCTACTAGAGAACCCGACCTCTACTAAGGCAAGGGTTTCCATCCCAAGATATTATTCCTAGAAACCCGGCCTCTACTATCGTTAGGGTTTCCATCTCATATCAATATCCACTCAGTGCTAAGAGAAATTCCCATTGAGTTTATACTAAGACTTGACTTAAATTACTAATTATGGAAGGGTGTCTTGACACTAAATCCAACAAACTCATGCTAAAGCGCCTAGATTCAATAGGGGAGACTAGTCTTCAACCCTTGGAATCACAACATTTGACAAACCTTTCACATTATATGATATTCATGTCTAAGTGTGAAAGTAGGGATAGTCATCCAATTAACACAACAATTAGATTATAATGTATTCACTTTACTCTCAAAGCACTCTAATTGAATGCACACAAGTCTCATACACATAGCTAATTCTCAAGCTTTGCCCTTCAAGGGTTGTATCACATTCAACCAATAAATCTAGAATTACTACATTAGATATAGATGGTGACATGATTCAATTAACTAAACTACTATAAGGAAATCTCATACTATTCATCCCACCACAACTCAACCACACCTCATAATCACAAATTGGGGACATGGGGGTTCATGGGACCTTGGAGGAAATTCAATATTAATATACAATTCAAGTAATAAATTAATTGTATTCGTGATTCTACAACATTCTAATAATACCAAACAACACCCAAACTTTAAGATCCAATTTAGGAATTTAGGATAATTCATGGATTCATGAAAGATTTTTACCATAAAACTACCATAAATAGAAATTAAACATCAATATAAGATAATTAAATCATAAAAACATTTTGAGAAAGAATCTATGTCTTGAAGTGAATACCCTGGGTTTTGGAGACTTTATCTACTTTTAAATTGAGAATTTAAGGACTTCATAGATGAAAAGTTAACCATGAATCAAAAGTACCATACCTAATTTAAAGATTCTCCATGAATTTGGGTAGATAAGATGAGTTCTTGTGCCCTAGACTTCGACTTCTTTTTCTTCAATGGAGGTTTTAGAGAGAGAATTATTTGTAGAAAATTTGGGTTAGTTTTGAGGTCTTGGAAAAGTGATTTAAGTAACTTAATTTAAGGGTCTATTAGGATTATATAGTGGTCCTAATAAATAATTAACCGTCCCCACTTAACTACTAACTAATTACTATTGAACCTCTGAACCCCTAACTTAAAACTAAAAAACTAAAATCTGGTAGCACCTAGGAGACCACCACCTACAGACTGTGGGTGGGTCTATTGACTGTGTTGCACCTCCTAGATGGAGGTATGCAGCACAACTTTGCAGGCAAGTGCAGGCCTTGACCCACGACCCTAACCCACGGGGCGTGGGTCCATCTAATGGTTGTAGATGGCTTCGTATGTGGCTGCCTCTTAATAGCTTTTGGGGCAGTTTCCAGGTCCTCCTCAAGGACCCCTTGGGTGGTCTTTAGGGGGTTGTATCTTGATTCCCTAATCCTACAACCCTCATTCTAAGTATCAGAATCATTTTTACGACTTTATCCCTCACATCAAACTCTAAAATTCTAGCACAATGGCTATAGAACTCTCTAGTTTAGTTCACTAGTTTTCGGGATATTACAGCGGTGCCCCAGTAGGATGGGACCGCCAGGGCAGGATGGTCGAGGAAAAAACTTAATGACGCGAAGTATTAATTCCCCCTTTTTTTTCCAAGTGCAAAAAAAAGGCGGGGTTCACCCAAAAAAGCTCAAAAATGCTGCTCCGGTCTTTGGAAGGAGGGATAAATAGATTCCTAGAGCAAGGTTGACGACAACTCGTTGATTCAAGGCCTAAATCCACCATCTCGTAAGCCAGAATTGGAGCTATAATCCTTCTTCAACTGCTTGGCGCTAAGGTAGTCTAGGTTTACTTACTTGAGTAGTCCTAAATTCGTGCTCACTACATAATATATTGATAATGGATGGTAGAATTCATGTTTAGGCCTTTGGGAACATAAAAAGTGATGGTTGTACATATATCCTAGTTGTTAAATATGATGTGTACCTTAGGGAAAAGCCTGGTCTTGTGAACTACATATATCCTTATGATTTGTAGTATATATACTTGTTAATGGCTCTATTGTATGTGTGGATGTATGGGAATAGAAAAACATGAATCGAACCTAATAAAATGAGTAAGTATGAATAATAACATGACATGAACCTACTACATGACTATGTGAAGTGCTCATTATGGGTGTCAATATGGTTGTGTTTGTGTTGAGTGGACTGGGTATCACGTTCCAACATATATATTAGATCTGGTGTCACATTCCGACACATATATTGGATTGGGTGTCCCATTTTGATACATATATTGGACCGGGTGTCACGTTCTAACACACTAAGAGTTTGAGTGTCAGTTCCTTGAATGAATAATTTGTGACTACTATAGTCATATCTACCTGCCATTACTATTGTGAAATTGTATATTGCTCCTAAAATTATATTTGAATTATGAATTATGTATATCAGTGTTTAATGTGTTGTAATTAATTGTTTATATCTCGCTTACTGGAATTAACTATGAATGATCAGGCCCAATCGGTATGAGGTCTAGTAAGTGGAGACCAAGGGTCCATGTGTTATTATCAGTTTTTTGTTAGAGAGGTTTTATGTGTTCTTAGACAATGAGAAGTGGGGTAGTTTTCATAATCCAAAAAGTTGTTAGGTCATACCTTAGGAAGGGGAATCGTATTCGAAATAGTTAGCAAGCCTTGATAGAGTATATTATGTTATCAATGACTGTATTATGATGCAGAAGAAGCGAGGGCATGCTTGAGTGGTTAGCCGGGTTGGTAGTGGTTGTAGTATAGAACTCTTCAATGAGGTAGAATGGTTAAGCTATGATCAAGAATTGAGCGAGCAGGGCGATAAACTACAGGGTTAGAGTCAAGTGTACTAATATGTTTAAGGTATACGAGTATTATTAGGGCAGGAGGATAAAGGTTGAGGGTGTACCTTCTTATTGCATGTTTACTACTGGTTGATTTCTTTATATTATGTGGTGGGCATCGGGTTCACCGATGATGCCTACCAGTAGGTGTGGTTTGTACTGATGCTACTCTTGCTATGCCTTTAGGCATAGTCTTGTTGCAGGGTCAATGATGTTTCATAGGTGAAGACAACGACAATCTCTTACAGCTTCTACTCTTCCTTACCTGTGGTGGAAGCTGTGTCGTTAGTTACTGTATTTTATATCATGTAATCTTAGAAGCTCATGTACTTGTTCAGACTAGATCCCTGGGGGCGTTATTTAACTTACAAAATTAATTGGGATTGATTAAACTCTTTGTTATGTAAAATCTCATGAATTTCCTTTCTCTCCAATGTCTTAGTCGTCTGCATGTTTTTAACCATTCGGGGATCAGGGGTCCTCCTACTTAGGTTTTCGAGTAGGTGCCCAGACGGCCCAGTGGGTTGGCTCATAAAAAATTGGTATCACAGTGAAGGTTTCTGGTTTCCCAATAGAATAACAAATGTAGAATAGACTCATGCGAATTTGTGTATTGACGTCCACATTTAATATTAGGAAGCTATGAGGCATTCTACGAAGTTGTTCCCTTTCTTTTCTCCTTTCATGCTGGTTGTAGCTGTTGGTATGGGTTTAGTCCAATTGGTATCTTTTGATTCCAATTTGTATCTCAATAAAGTGAACTTGATGTCGCGACTAAAAGGACACAGGGAAGGAAAATTGAAACTTAGAAGGTTCCAATTGGTGTCTGGCCATAAAAGTTTTATAAATACATGGATGATCGACTAATGGTCATCCATAAAGCGAATGAAGTTAATAAATTCCTACTTGACTATGTGATGTAGCTGGAAATTGTGATTATTTTCATAGTGATTGTCTGAAAAACTGTTGGTGTGTGAAGTGTACTTGCTTGAGTGTTACAATGTGATCCCTAAACGAATGTTGGACGTCTGACCTGATATACATAATGAGAGATAATGCAACTGAAACGACCCCAAAATGCCCGAAAATGTGCTTCGGAAACACCTATAATTGTAATTTTCATATATCTCAAAATCCGTGCATGATTTCAGAAATTCGACTTCATAATCTTATTCGTGGGGTCAAATTGAGTAGGAAATGGGTCTAACCCGAATTTTAGAACAATCGTATCAAAATTCAAAAATCGCAAAAAATGCGATTTTCAGGGTCAACTTTAAAGGGGCATATCTCTTAGCACACAAGGAACTGGAAGAGTCGCAACCTATTAAATTAAACCTCTATGAGTTAGCTTTCCAATGCACTTGGTTTCACCTCATTCCGAGTTAGGATGAGGGAGTTATGACCATTTTCGTAAAACCTGTCGGAGCAGATTTGCAAATTCCAGTGAGCAAAGTTACTG